>LOJH01006044.1:5803-37669 GCA_001685095.1 Ellobius talpinus | reverse complement strand
GCGGCTCTTTCTGGATGAGAGGACACAGCGGCGTCCTACCCTCTGCCTGAGCGATGCTAAGAAGCTGCGCTACGCTCCTGCGCGCTCTTGGTGTCCCGCCTGCGAGGAGGCCCGGAGCAGTGTGGGTGAGTCCCGGGTCGACCCGGTGATGGTGCGAGCCGGGAGGCGAGCGGGGAGGCAGCCGATCCTCGGCTGTAACGGGGCGCTGGCTCCTCAGCCCTGAGATTCAAATCGGGAGATCGGGAAGGGAACGTAACTCGAGGTTGAGATAGGTCAGCAGGGGTAGGACCGCCACTACTACTGATATAATAATAATGGTTAGCAAGGTCACCAGAAAACCCGTGAAAGAACCAGCCTTTATAGACCGCTGGAGAAGAGCACTTACCCTTTCCAGGATCCAATCCTAATGGTCTCTGATTCATTATAACCAACTTGGGAAAAGGCTTCCCATTGTCAGATAATCAATTATGCCCTCTCTAGCCCATTTTCATCATCTTAGAGGATGTTATAAGGTTAAATGAGATAATGCAAGGGAAGCGTATAGCATGCCTGGAATGTAAGTCTTAAATATTCCCCTGCCCTTATTTATATCCCTACTTTGTTTCACTGATGCAGTCAATACTTGTTGAGCTCCAACAATATTCCAGGCATTGTTATGCTCAGATCCGCAGAGTCCCCCCAAAACCAACAAGGAGACCGCGTCCCATTTGTAAAACCAAAGAGCCTTTATTCTTATTCAAGTTCGAACTCCCGACTCTCCGTGTCCAACGCATTGGCACGATCAGAGAACCCCGAGGTCAATTGGGGTGGGGTTTTTTATAATAGCAGAGTTTGAGGTGAGGGATTTCTAAGGTTCAGCACCCGCGATTGACTGACATTTGTCTAGGGGTGCCCTGGAGAAAAGGGGATAGGTATGTGCTGCTCTAAGGGACATCAGATGATCCTATCTGCAATGGTTGGGACCATCCTCTGGATGGTCTGTTCCTGCGTGGTGCCTGAGTGGTCTCTGTTGAGCCTGTCATGGCTGGGCCCTACAGGCATAATTGGCCATTGATAAGAAGTAAGACATATTACAGTTAGATAAGGAAAAAGAAAAAAAAATTTCCTCTCAAGGATTTTATGGTCTAGTTTGGGAGATTGGGGTCAGTTTGCTAAATTCAAATGCCTGTATTCTTCTTGTTAAAATAAATGACTAAGGAACAACAGGGAACAGCTCTCTATTGAGCAAAAACAGAAAGCAAACTTTGGTTGTTAGATGGCTGTGGCATCTCTCTCAAGCTGCTGCAGCTTCCTGCTAGATAGTGAGCTCTGAAGGTATAGCTCAGTGGTGGACACGGGGACACACACGTACACACAATTTTAAAAGAATAATGAATGCAGATTATTAATCAGGTACCATCTTGCCTACTAGAAAGGAAAATGCATTGTGCTAATTATACAACCACAAAGATGAATTAGTTTCTTTAGTTACATGTTGGTGCCTGGCAGTCTGTGCTGTAAACAATTAAGCGTTAGTATTTATAGGCTCTACATCTTTAAGGAAACATAAAAGGTCATAACTTTTCTTACAAGTCCAACCTTGATAAATCTGTAACTAAAGATCAAGCATGACCTTTCCTCTACTGAAAACAAAGGGTAATGACCCTCGGATTCATCCTTCAGTCACGGCTGTGCTGTAAGTTTACAAGTGCATTCACTGCGAGTAGCTCTTAGTTCTCGCCTCTTTGAACTGAAAACTGAGTTGTTTCCCACCACATTGTCCATCTAAGGTAACTCAGCATCCCTCAGACCCATTCTCTCTGACCCACACTTCCACCCACCCTCACAAACATCTTTTTCTTCTAACCATGCCTTCAAAGCCACAACTCTGGAGTCACCCAAGACTCTAGTGCTTTCTCTTTCCTGAAGTCAGTAACTCCCGTTTCCCTGGGTTCTCGTGCTGACTGTCACTTAAACCTTTTCTTCTTATTCCTCCGTACCTAATTCTGCTGTGGACAGTTCTGACCTAGACCTTTATAACAATCTTTCCGCTTTCCCTTTCCTTCTCATTGTTTTTTTCACTTGATGAAACTTTCTGAAAACCAATGTTTCTTTGCTGAAGGCTCATCATGGAAAAAGGCATTTAAACACTCAAATATCACCTTCGTGATTGTCTTTTACTTAAAAAAAAAAAAGAAGAAAAGTAGTTTTAAAATTTCTGTGTGTTGCCTTATGTATGTTCTGTAACCATGTATGGCAGTGCCTACAGAGGCCAGAGGAGGGTGTTGGATCCCCTGGGAGTGGAGTATAGACAGTTGTGAGGCCATGTGGGTGCTGGGAATCAAACCTGCATCCATGGGGAAAAAAGCCAGTGCTCTTAACCACTGAGCCATCTCTCCAACCCCATGATTGCTTCATCCTAAGTAAAAATATTTGTGAGGTAACAAGTGTGATGTGCTACTCATGTTCTTCTGTGATATATAGAAAGGATTTATTATTACTGTAACTACATATTATGTTATACATAATATTTAAATATACATCAGTCTTTGTCCTTGTGCTACCTAAAATCACCTTTCACACTAATTCTTTAAACCATTGATTGACCTAGAAGGTTAAATTTAAGACCTGTGGTGTGATCCCGCTTCTGTTTTGTCAATCTAGTGTGTCATGTAGTCATTTTAGCCTCTGTGTCTTTGCTTAGTATAACCCTAGTTCTCACCTTCACGAACTTTAGCTGCAAGAAATCACTCTGGGTTTGCTGATATGTGTTGTTTGCTTATTTGCTTTTAAGTATTCCCTGAAAGCACTTATATCTCTATGTCTGTAGTAATATTTCCGTATCTGAGGCTACTAACAATTAAAGGCAGGGCCTAGATCTTTTCTTTTTGTCTTTCCTGTCCCTGGTATAAAAACAGGACACATTATAGAACTCAAGAAAATTTTTTGAATTATATTTAAAAGTTAAAATCAGACTGGGTATGGTGGAACACACCATTAATTCCAGCACTTAGGAAGCAGAAGTAGGTAGAGCTCTATGAGTTCCAGGCCAGCCTGGTCTACATAGTGAGACACTGTCTCAAAAAAAACTTACATTGGTAGGAGAGCCCAGGAGTTCTTCTGATTACTAAAAGCCTTCAATTAACTCTATTTCATTAGCCTATAAAAGGATATTAGAACTGTTCCAAGCTGGGGTTTCCTATTTAAGAGATCTGAGTGGAGCCAAGACACTTTGAAGACACCGTAACTAAGGCACCTTATAGAAAAAGGCATATATTTCCTTACTGCAAGTAGGAGGCAAAGACAGTTAACTGGGAATGATGTGAGCTTTAAAGTCCCAGAGTCCTCCCCCATCAACATACCTCCTCCAATAAAACCATACCTCCTAATCTTTCCCAAATAGCTCTACCAACTGGGAACCAAATATTAAAATATATGAGCCTGTAGGGTCCATTCTCATTCACACAGTCATCCTGCTCTTCCAGAGCGCCTCATGGGATGGCTCACAACTGCCTGCAGCTCCAACTCCGGGTGAGCCAGCACCCTCTTCTGGTACCCACAGGTACCCACACATATATTGCCTACACTCACAGACACATACACAGAAATGAACTGAGCATGGCCATTTGAGTGGGTAACAGTGTGGCAGGCAGAGATAGTAGGATCCCCAGAGCTTTCTGGCCACCAGCCTAGTTCCAGGTTCAATGAAAGATCCTATCTCAAAGGTATAAGGTGAAGAATAACAGAGCAGGACGTGAGCTATCCTTCACGTGTATGCCAAGCACACCCAAGCAGACACATGCACATATACCATACATAGACACACACATATGGTGATACTAAGAACACAGAAAAGTGAATACTAAATAATTTTAAATGACAACACAAAAATTTATTTCTCAGATTAAGAGTATATTAAGGAAATTTTTATTTGAAGAACTCTGGGAATTAAAAAAAACTAATGTCATAGAAGCAGAGAGTACTGGTTGCTAGAGACTAGAAAGGGGAGAGACAAGTAAGGGTAGAAGGAATATAGAGGCTGAATAACCAATATCAAAATATAGTCACATGAGTATAAACAGCACAGCACAGGTGGGTGGTGGTTATAGTTTACAGTGGTTTATTATATAGAGGTGTGTTCTTTGGGGGGAATGGGTCAAATCGGTGTCCTACCACTGAGCTGTATCCCCAAGCCCTATTATGTACTTGTGTGGCGTACTCATCACATGCGTACGGAGCCCAGGGCAGGCTGTCAAGTATTCCTCCATTATCACTCTGCACCTTATTTTTGCCTTAAGACAGAGTCTTTCATTGAACTAGAAACTGGATATTTTGGCTAGGCTGTCTGGCCACCAAGCTCTTGGGGATCTACCTGTCTCTACACTCTCAGTGCTGGGGTTACAGGCACATTCAGCCATGGCCAGCTTCTATGGGTGTGGGGATTTACACTCAGGTCCTCGTGCTTGCGGACAAACACCTCTCACCCACAGAGCCATCTCCAAGCCATCGCCCCAAACCCCTACTATATAGTTTATAAAGGAAAAGAAAGACACTTGAAAATTACTAGAACCAAGAAATCTTAAATGTTTAAAGAGATGAAAATGTGCCAGGAATGATGACACACACCATTAATGCCAGCACTTGGGAGACAGAGATAGGTGGCTCTCTGAGTTTAAGGTCAGCAGGCCAGGCAAGGTTACATATAGTGGGACCTATCCCAAAATAAATAAATAAGAGAGACAGCAGAGACAGGGTGGGGGTACTGTGCTTGCAAAATGCAAGTTGGGTAAAGGTACCTGCTGTCAGTCCTCGAGACATGAGTTTGATCCCACAATGGAAGAGAACAGATTCCTGCAAAGAGCTAGTATGGTGTGATGCACACCTTTAATCCTAGCACCAGGGAGACAGAGACAGGCAGATCTCTGTGAGCTCAAAGCCAGCCAGATCTACATAATGAATTCCAGGCCATCCAGGGCTTCATAGTGAGACCTGATCTTAAAAATGAATAATAAGACTCTCAGGCTGGACACAGTTGTACATACCTGTGTACATTTGGGAGGCAGGAAGATCACAGACTTAGGCAGGCTTGGGCTATATAGCAGCACCCTGTCTCAAAAACAAAATGAAATAAAACTTTTGTTTATTTTGTGATTGTATTTTAAATACATTCCTCCCTTCCATTTTACCCTGTAAGCCTTCTCATATGATGTAGCATGAATTCTAATTGGTCTTAATAATAAAAACCCAGAGTCAGATATAGGGGGGCAGTGAAAGCTGAAAGATCAAAGAAACAGAGTAGCCAGCCATTGGTTCCTATCTCTATGAAATCCTCAGACCTAATGGGGTCTTCTGTCTCTACAAGTCATCAGACTGAATGCTCTGAGCTCCTGTCTCCTTCCACCTTACATTCCTCTCTCTGCCCAGCCACATCACTCCTGTCTCCATCTCCCTATTGCTGGGATTAAAAGCACGGGATCCCAAGTCCTGGGATCAAGACTTCTGTTTCTTTTTTAGACTGATTCAATCTTGTGTAGCCCAGGGTGGCCTTGAACTCACATATCAGTCTGCCTCTGTCTCCCCAATGCTGGGATTAAAGGTGTGTGCCACCACTGCCTGACTTCTATGGCTAACTAGTATGGCTAGCTTTGCCCTCTGATCTTCAAGCAAGCTTTATTTGTTAGATGACAAACTAAATATCACCACAATGTACCCTCCTCCCTCTCCTTTAAATTCACCTCTTTTATCATCAGTTGTTCTTGTATGTATATGTGTTTATATATGCATACATAATCGCAGATACAACTGTTGAGTCCATATAATATTACTTGCATGCATGTTTCAGCACTGACTGTTTGGGACTGGACAACCAATTGGTGTGCTCTTCTCTGGGGAGGACCGCCTCTTCCTCCCAATCCCAGCTTTACTCAGTTGCCTGTAGTTCTCTGTGGAGGGTTGAAGGCTCTTGGGCTGGTCACTGTGTAGTTTAGCATGTCTATTGCTGTCATCCTTGTTCAGCTCACATTGGGCAGCCATGTTAGGGTGACATTACTGCTATATACTAGGAAACACAACCTCATGGCAAAGTCCTGGATCCTCTGGCTTTTGCCATCTTTCCACTCCTTTAAAACTTTTCTCAATGAAAAGTAAAAGAATAGATATAGCGTGATTTATTACTCTTTTAGCTTTTTGACTCTTTTGGTGGTCCACCACCCAACTCCCAAATAAATCACAGATGGATGCTTATTCTTAGTTATAAATGCCCAGCCTTAGGTTGGCTTGTTTCTTTCCAGCTTTTCTTAACTAATTACTCTACCTTTTGCACTGGGCTTCTTACTCCATGACTGGCTAGGTGGCTGGTCCCTGACGTCCTCCTTCCCTTGTTCACTCATTGCTCCTTCTCTGCGTCCAGAGGTCTCCTTCTGTTTATACTCTCTGCCTGCCAGCCCCCCATCCTTGCTCTTGTCTCGCTATTGAACATTTAACATTAGGACCATCAGGTGTTACAGACAGGTGAAGAACCACAGCTTTACATTTTCATAAGCAAATGCAGCATAGACAACAGTCACATACCTTAAAATAATATTCCCCAACAGATAGGTAGCAACTTCAATGGGCATGAGCAGTATAAAAAGAGAAAAAAGTCTGCTGAATAACGTTTACAATTTTGGAACTATGCAAGGGTTTTGCTGCCAGAGGCATGCCAGAAAAAAAATGTAAAGTTAACTACCTTGGCAGTGTAAATAAGGATGCAGTGCAGTGCATGAAAAGAACTTGCAGGAAATGCATCAATATTTTCCCACCATTTTATTTACAGGGAGAAATAATGGGCAGAGTTTTTCTGCCTTTCCCAGTTTTTCTGTCTTTCCTAGATTATCTAAGCTGGGTTCTGAAGGGGTAAGCTGGTCAAAGAGGCATAGAAAATGAAGTTACTTATCCTGAGCTACAGGCAAAATGTTATTTCTGTTTGTTTTCTCATTTCTCTAGTACCACAAAATCAAGTACTTCCATCTCCTTGGAAGGGTTGTTGTTGTTGTTGTTTTGTTTACATTTTATTTTTTAATAGAAGTCGGGGGGCAACTTTGTGGACAACTTTGTTAGTTCTCTCCTCCTACTATATAGGTTCCAGGGATCTAATTTAGGTCATCAGGCTTGGTGCAGACGCCTTTACCCAGTGAGTCATCTCACTAATCCTGTGTTTCATTTCATAGAGTACTAGAGATAGGCTCCCTCTGTTCTTCCTATTGAATCGGGATTGGAACCAACTAAGGCATCAGCAGAAGTCAGTTCTTCCACCAGAGAGTAGGCATGGTGTCTTGATGTCAGGGGTGTGGTCCAAGTCACATTAATCAAAATGGATTGATAACGGTGACTAGAAGGAGAATGCCACGTGGTTGATGCCTTCTTTAGTCTTAACTGTCCTGAGATTTCTGCTGGCCTTCCCTGTCTGCTCCCTGGGAGCATCTGTTTTATGCTCCTTCATAGATCATACTCTGTCTTCCTAGTTGTCTACATCTCGGTTGTTGACTGGAAGGGTGGCAATGCTCAGTGCTCCAGAGAAGTATTATGAGTGACAGTCATGGTTACCATGACACCAGCCTCTCTTCTCTGAGCTTCCTCCTTGTCCCTCTTGTATTCTTTCTTGTAATTAACTGTCATTTACTCCATGGTGCCATTCATACACCAGGGATTGGCTATAGTGTTTATCCTTTTCCTTCATTTGCTTTATAGTAGTCTCTGAGTTCTTCTTTATGATCCAATAATTCTTGCTGAGTTATCCCAATAGCCTCCAAGTAGAATCCTCCATGCAATCTTGAACATTACCATTCTCTTTCCTATTATGGCCAAATCTGAGCATGTCACTCCCTGCTTAAATAATCAGAGAGTGCTGCAGATAGAACTCAAACCAGTTAGCTTAGCATTGAGGCTTTGCCTATACCTCCGTATCCTTCTGCTCCTTCTCTTATACTGTGCCTAGCTTCTTTTAGACCTTAATTTTATCATCTGTACAATGCGGACAATAGTTTCTATTGCATAGAGTAAATAAAAACTTTCAAAACTGTCTCATGCCTCCTTACATTTGCACACACTGATTTTGTTGTTGCTATTTGGTTGGTTGGTTTTATTTTTATTTTTATGCTACTCTTTCCAAATGGCTAGTCTCTACTTATCAATATTCAGGTCAAAAAGCCAAATACTACCATTCCCTTGTGTTCCAGCTTCCTGTGTGTCATAGTTAGGGTCTCTATTGCTGTGAAGAAACACCATGGCCACAGCGACTATTATAAAGGAAAACATTTAATTGGTGTGGCTCACTTATAGTTCAGAGGTTCAGTCCATTATCATCGTGGTCAGGAACATGGTAATGTGTCGGCAGACACAATACTGGCCGAGTTGCCGAGAGTCCTACATCTTGCAGGCGACAGGAAATGATCTGAGACACTGGGTGGTATCCTGAGCATAGGAAACCTTAAAGCCTGCCCCCAAATGTGGTGACACATTTCCTCCAACAAAGCCACACCTCCTAATAGTGCACTCCCTATAAGATTATGGGGACCAATCACATTCAAACTACCACCCCGTATGTGTCTCACCTGTCCATCTCTCTATCTCTGATGACTGGCTCACCTGAGGTTAATACTATCTCTACCAGTAACTAGCTGAGAGAAGTTGGGAAAATCGTTGACCCTTTGTCATTCTGTCATTTCTATGAAGGGGTGTGGGTCAAATGGGCTCTGAAGTTCCCAGCCATTTTGAGTGATCATCTTCTAACAGTAAGAAAAGCAGCATGGTAGTCTTAGGAAATTGTAGAAAATATGAAATAGCACATACCTCCTATTCATACTTTTTTTCTTTTAGAGGTTATTTTCCTCTGAGAAAGTCATTCCCAAGGACTATGGTCTCCCAAACCCCAGCTGGAGCAAGGACCTAAGACTCCTCTTTGACCAGTTCATGAAGAAGTGTGAAGATGGCTCCTGGAAACGTTTGCCTTCATACAGACAAAATCCTACTCAAACCCTTAAAGACTTCCAAACCCGTTTTGTTGGTAAGAACAGCCACTTTCCCATAAATAATATTTGAACATCAATGTAAAGTGTAACAGATTGAAGCACTAATTATTACTTAAGAGAAGGAAGAGCCAGAAATGGTAATTTTTCCATGTGTATAATCCTCTCAGTAGGCTGAGGCAGGAAGAGCATAAGCTCAAAGCCAGCTTGGGTCACAATGTCCTGTTCATGACCAGCAGTGGCTACATAGTAAGACCCCATTTCAGAGTGGGGAGGAAGGGAGAAAGGAGTGACAGGAAACAGAGCAAGGAGGGATTGAGAAGAGAGAAAGAAAAAATAAGGGAAATGGGAAGGAAATTAGGAAGAGGGGAAAGAGAAAAAAACAATAGTACTGTGGGTTCTATAGTCCTCACTTTCATAGGCCAGAAATCTCACAAAATTTTGTGGATTGTGGGAGAAAATAAAACATATCAAAAATAGATGATCCCAGGTGGTAGTGGTGCACACCTTTAATCCCAGCACTTGGGAGGCGTAGACAGGCAGACCTCTGTGAGTTCGAGACCAGCCTGGCCTACAGAGCAAGTTCCAGGAAAGGCTCAAAAAGCTACATAGAGAAACCCTGTCTTGAAAAAACAGAAACAAACAAAAGATCTTAATTTTAAGCCAAGCAGTGGTGGCGCAAGCCTTTAATCCCAGCACTCGGGAGGTAGAGGCAGGTGGATCTCTGTGAATTCGAGGCCAGCCTGGTCTACAAGAGTTAGTTCTAGGACAGCTAGAACTGTTACACAAGAAACCCTATCTTGAAAAACCATAAAAAAAAGAAAAGAAAAAGATCCTCCCAACCTAGAATCTTGAAGCTGACATCACCAATCTCTTTTCTCTTTATTTCAAAATCTGGCCACTTCCCTTTGATAAGATCAGAATACTTGAATTACCCTCTGCCTTAGTTAGAATTACTATTGCTATGATGAAACGCCATCAAAAAGCAAGTTTGGGAGGAAAGGGTTTATTTGCCTTCTACTTCCACATTGTAGGCCATCACTGAAGGAAGTCAGGACAGGAACTCAAATGGGACTGGAACTTGGAGGCAGGAGCAGAGGCCATGGAAGGGTGCTGCTTATTGGCTTGCTCCCATGGCTTGCTCAGCTTGCTTTCCTATAGAACACCAGGCTAAGGGTAGCATCATCCATGAGATGCTGGACCCTCCCCCATCAGTCACTAATCTGCCTTACAGCCAGATTTTACAGAGGCCTTTCCTCAACTGAGGCGCCCTCCTCTCTGATGACTGTAGCTTATGCCAAGTTGACATAATAGCTAATGTCAAGCTGACATAAACTAGCCAGCACACCCTCTAATCTCTCAGACTTCAAACCCAAAGACAACCTACCTCATACCTAACACTCACAAATTACACTTCCTGTCATTCTGGGTTGTTTGTTTGGTTTTATTTTTAACACGCTTTGTATTAAATAACTATTTTAATTAATTCTTTGAGAGTTTTACACAATATTTGATGACTTCTAATTAACCCTTAATGTTTCCTGGCAGCCTGTCCCTGTTTCCCTAGTCTACTGACCCTGCTCTTCTGGATACCTGCATCCTGCCTCCTTTCCACTCACACCTCTAGTTCTTCCCCTCACTCTCAGCAGGTCTCCCTCCCTGTTTCTCTAAATGAAAGTGGAAGCCAGCAGGAGGGCATTTCCAAGCTCTCCTCACTCTTTTCCCTTCCTCCCTGTACCCGAGCTTGATCTGCTTCTAGCCTACACGAATAAACTGACCATGAATAAAGGTCTTTGTGCTGTGTTCCCTTCCCTTGGCCTGCTTGTGGCATTGCTCCCTGCCACATCTTTCTCAGAAACAGGCAGACCTGCCACAACTGTATACTCATCCTAGTCTCTCGGGACCACTCCGCCACCAGACTCTCAGGGGGTGCACCCATTTCTCAGTACATAATACGCTATCATTGTAATCCACTTCAGTCTCATGGCCTTAGGAGCCATTGAAAAGCTGATCAGTTCTCGATTTAATCATTGGAACTTCAGGTCCTGGCTTGCTTTCTGTTGCTGTAAACACCAAGACTTAAAGCAAGTTGAAAAGGAAAGGGTTTATTTTATGTTTACTGTTTACAAGCCAATCGTGAAGGGAAGCAAGAACTCAAGCAGGAGCCACAGAGGAAGGCTGCTTCCTGATGACTTACTCTGCATGGCTTGTTCAGCCTGTTTTCTTATACCACCCAGGACCCAGGGGTGCCACTGCCCCCAATGAGCTGGGTCCTCCCAAACCAATCCCTAATCAAGAAAATATCCCTCAAGCTAGACTATGGGCAGAATGATGGAGGCTGCCCCTTCATCGTTAAGGTTTCCTCTTCCCGAATGACTTTAGCTTGCGTCAGATTGACAAAAATAATAACCCCCACACTTAGTCTCACATGTTTAGGTTGAAATTCTGCTTCTACACAGCATAGAAATCTGCGTGAGTTTGGGCAAAATACTTTACCCTCCCATGCCTTGGTGTTCTCATGGCTGAAGGAATAAATGAAACAAAAGTCAAATTGACCAAGAGTAGTTGGTCATTTTCAGATTTCTGTTTCTTCAACTTAGAGCCAAGAATTATTCTTTTATCAATAAAGGGAAAAGTTAACTCTTAAGTAAGTTGCATCATTAAATTTTAACTATTATTAATTATTTAAAAGTAAATTTTCATGCTGGATATGGTAGAGGATGTCTATAGTTTTGATGCTCAGGAGGCTCAGACAGGAGGATGAGAGTGTGAAGCCATCCTGGGCTACACGGTGAGACCCTGTTCTAACTGAAACCAGTCCCACCCCAGTCCACAGGATTAACTGTTAGACGACTTGGCTAGTACGCCCAGAGCCCTGGGTCTAATCGCTAGCACCATAAAAGTAGTGTTGGTGTTTTTACTGCAGTTATTCTGACATCACACAATTCATTGAATGCCCTTAACCTGATTCAGCCTGGCTTCTACCTGCTCAGCTTTGCGGAAATGATATATGTATGGAAACTGTTACTGATCTACCTGCCAATTTTGGTGGCCATTATTCATATTATAGTGTAAAGTTGGCCTTCTCACCTCCTGGGCCAATCAGAGCCCTCCTCCCACCAAGAGTGCCAATCTCCTGCTGTTCCTTTACAGCCATCAGCACTTTTCAGTCTTTAACCTAAACGTGAAACCCTGCGAATCTTGTCAAAGAGCAGATTCTGCCTCAGTTAAACAGGGGTAGATGCTCAAATTCTCCTAGCAAATTTGTTTTACTTATTTTTCCAATTTTTATAAGCTACCTTACAATTTGATAATCTTGACCAGAAATGTTAAACTCTTATAAGTTGACTTCAGGAGCCACAATAGTTCTAACACAAGGATGTTGATTTATTAAGCTAAACTAACTCTGTTTTTAATTCAGGATGACAGGGTAAATTCACATCTGCCAGGGAAACTATTTCCTTGCTGTCAGATTATTCATTCTTGCTAAATTCCATTTAAACCACACTTGAGCCCAGAAGAATTCACCGTTTCGCTCAGTTTCCTGATACCATCGAAATGCCATAGTCACTAATTGCCATGTGTAAGTAGGTGCTTTGGTTTTTTTTCACTCTGTCCATGTATGTTTGCATATATGTTTTTTTGCTGTCCCAGAAAGTTTGCGTTCTGTTATATTCTGTTCATTTTCTTTGTTTTAGTTTTAGTTTGTTTTGAGAGAAGGTTTATGTAGTCCAGACTGGCCTCAAACTCACCATGTAGCCAAGAATGGCCTTGAACCTCTAATCTTTCTGCTTCTACCTCCCAAGTTCCAACATTACAGCCATACACTACCACACACCATTTTATGTGGTTCTGGGGCTTGGGAGTGCTAGGCAAGCACTCTGCCAATTAAACTACATCTCTAGCCACTGTTTCTGTAACCTTTCCATTCCTTTCTTTGGTATTTCAATCAGTTATCTATCCACATATGATTTTAGCAGGGTACGGGTGCTTAGTTCTGTCATGGCGTTTTCTATCTGTTTTTTGCCCTCCTGTCCCATACTCTTATTTTCTTTATAGATCCCAGGTTTATGAATGGAGAACAAATGTCAAAGGCCCGACAGTTCAGCAGAAGCTTAGAGGAAGGCCTGGGCTTTGAGTATGTGATGTTCTATAATAAAGTGGAGAAGAGGATGGTTTGCTTGTTTCAAGGAGGTCTTCACCTGCAAGGGGTACCTGGGTAAGAACTATCCTAGCAATATGGAGCAGAAAGAATTTTATTCTCACATATTCAGGGACATATTCTCACATATTTAAAGACAACATTAAAATGGCAATATAAATATATATTTATTGATATAGAAAGATGCTTATAACACACTAGTTGAATATTAGCTCTGTTGGTTAAATTTCAAAATTTTAACATAGTATTAAATGATGCATATAATATATTATCGAACATAGAACAGCAGAATATTTATTATTACTTTAAACTGTGTGTGTGTGTGTGTGTGCACATGTGAGTGCTGGTACCAAAGGAATCCGGAGGTGTCCAGTCCTCCTGGAGCTGGAGTTGCAGGTAGTTGTAAGCCACCCAATGTGGACGCTGGGAACTGAATTTGAGTGCTCTGCAAGACTATGTGCTCTTAACTCTTGAGCCCCACTTTCTAAACTTCTAAATGTTTCCTAATTAAAGTTTAGCTTTTCATTCTATAATATGATCAGTACCAAGCTCCAGTTTTATTACAAGTATCCTTTCTGCTAAGAATAAAGTAAGGAGGGGTGTGTGTGTGTGTGTGTACATATACATATATATATATAAACATTAAATACACTGAACATGAGGTAAATGTAAAAAGACACTTGAATAATTTATATCTTGAGAGGCTATTTCCTGACCTTCTGAAACTCTTCTGCTGCTGTTGTGGCTAGATTTGTTCATGGAGGTGCCATTGCAACCATCATTGATGTTACTACTGGCATGTGTGCAATTGCTGAGGGAGTTGCCATGACTGCCAACCTCAACATCGACTATAAAAAGTAAGTCCATGATGATTCTCCTTATGTTCTTAAGTCAGATTCTCCAGCAGCAGATCCTGAGTCAAGGTGTATGTCTGTTACTGTCAAGGAAGTACTCCCAAAGAACTAGCAAGGGAGATGGAGAAGCAGGACAGTGAGGAAGCCACCAAGCCTCAGCTCTCAAAGAGTAGCTTCCACCAAACTGCACAAAGAAATTCTGGGAAAGAGTCATGCTTCAGAATCATTCCTTCCATCAGTAACTGGACTCTATGCCAGTTATAGGATGGGGACTGCCCTGGCTCTCTATGTTTGAGTAAAGGATCACCCAGGAAATAATTTATTTTTATCTTTTTATTAATTTGTATATATGTGAGAAAGGGGTACATGCCATGTTGTGTATATAGAATCAGAGGGCAACCTGTAAGAGTCAGCTGTCTCCTTCTAGCATGTGGACCCAAGATTAAACACAGGCCATCAGGCTCAGCAGCAAGGGCCCCAGCCAGCTGAGCATCTCACTCAGTAAGATCTGGATGGAGCCCAAATATTCCCTACATATTAAAAATAAGAGAAAGGGTTCTCCTAACTCTACACAGAGAAATGGAGTGGAAACAAGAAGAGTTTGATAAGCATCAGAAGCAAAGTTCAGCGTGATTGTCACAATCCAGCTATGCTCCACACCAGACAACAGAACGGCTTCTAGCAAGGAATAGAGAATGAGATGAAGGTCAAAAACAGAGTGGAAGAACAAAGGCTTCAAAATATGAAGTCTCAAGGGAAGCTTGGGGGTTACTACCACAAACATATAGTACGTAAGTTACTAAACATCTCCCCTTTACATATCACAAAAGCGGTATTACTTGAGTACTAGCTTTTGGAAGCTGTGCTTCATAGATTTTAAGTTAATTTTCTATAGATAATACTTAGGTGTATTATAATGACGAGCATCATCCTATAGAAAAGTTTATTTCAGAGGTCAGTAGACATTTTCTGTTAATATTTTATATTTGTGGTCCATGTAGTGTGTGACACAGCTTTTCAACCCAGCCATAAAAGTACAGGAGCAGCTATAGATAGTGCATAAGAATAACTGTGTTCCAGTAAAACTTACTTAGAAAGAAGAATAGCTAGTGGGCTATAGTTTGCCAGACCCTGGACTATTACCCAGAGGTCCAATTAGAAAAAAGACAGAGCTGCTTGCCTTCTTTGGTAGTTCCCCCTGTCCCTTACTTCCCTCAAACAAAAACAGAAATGTTATTTTAATTTCTTCCTCTCTAGTGGCCAATAATGGTAACTTCAAATTAAAGTTAGGCAAGATTGAAATTTATCATCTAAAAACAGCCAGGAAAGGATGTCCTCAGCCATTCAGGCCCCCACAGATGTGGGTCTACGTCTATTAGCTTGCTTGTGGATATCCAGTTTTCCTATTTGTTAAAGAAATTGTATCTTACTCATTGTGTTTTCCTGACACCCTTGTCAAAGGTCACCTGACTGTGAGGTTAGGAGATTACTCAGTTGGTAAAGTTCTTTCTGTGTGTGCAGAGGGTCTGAGTTCAGAACCCCAGCACCCACTCTAAGAAGAAGTTAGGCATAGCACCACATGACTGTGATTGCAGTGCCGGGAGGTGGATGGGGGGACTCCTGGAGCTGCCGACCAGATAGTCCACGCAAGCCAGTGACCTCTAGGTTCAGTCAGACCCTGAATAGAATGGAGAGTGGCCCCCGTTTTCTCCATGCAGTCTCTCACACTCAGATATGCTCACCACACAGGAACATAGACTGTATGTGAGTGGGTTTGTGTCTGAACCCAGTATTCTGTTCCTTTGATTTATATGCCAGGACTGTGTTTTAATTATCTCGCCTTGTAAGGTATCCTGAAATCAAGTAATATTTGACTCCAGCTTTCTTCTTTCTCAAGATTGCTCTAATGGATTTGGCTCTGTTCCCACATACGTCTCAGAATTGCTTTTTTAATTCTACAAAGAAAAAACAAAACAATTACACTGGAACTTTATAAGGGTTGCAGCCTTTTTACTTTTAAGAAGCAAAACCTCACCTTAGCCATCTCAATTTCCAGCCAGCCAATCTATCTGAACTATTTCATTGTCTCTAAATACATTGAGAAGGACAAAACAGTTAAAAACTGATGGTACTGAAAGGGGTGGTGTCTGAGCCTATAACCTCTTCATGACATATCAGGCCAGAAGCTCACCACTGGACTTCTCAATTCTATGTGACAGAAAATAAATACTCAAGGATATTCTTCATTCAGCATGAGCAGATCCCACATCAAATACATACGCACATACATAAGAGTGAGTATCAGGGTGGAGAGACAGCTCAGCAGTTACACCCATGTTGGGTGGCTCTGGCATCCTCCTTTGGCCTCCACGGGCACCTTTACATACATGGCATACACCTGTATAGACATATAAACAAAAATAAAAGATGAAAGCACTTTTTTTTAAAAGTTTAAAAGATTATCAGCAAAAGCAACAACAAACTTAGATTCTCAAAGACTTTAGCTGTCCTCATGGGATAATCAGATGCACACAACCATGTGAGATGCTCAAAGACTTTAGCTGTCCTCATAGGATAACCAGATGCACACGACCATGTGAGATGCTCAAAGAAATGAAAGGAAAAAGAAACTAAAGATTATTAATTAGATTTACTGTGGAATTCAATAGAACTTTGATGTGAAGGCAGAATTATTTAAAGAGCAAAGGGGCTTAGTTAATGCAACTGAAAGTGACCAGAAACGTAGAACTAAGGAAATGAACCTGCAGTCACAATGCCCGTGGAGCTCAAAACCCTTTCTTTGAATCTGTTTAGAAAGTCAAGCCAGGCAGTGATAGCACACACCTTTAATCCTGGCGCTCGGGGCGCAGAGGCAGAGGTCTCTGAGTTTGAGAGCAACCTGGTCTCAGAATGAGTTCAAGGCCACCAGGCCATACAGATAAACTGTGTCTCAAACCACTCTGCCCCCCCCCAAAAAAAGAAGAAAAAAGAAAGTCAAAACCACAGCCTGAGCTTTCTCTCCATTTTCCTGTTATAGCTGCGCCACTTGTGGCATGTCTGTCCCTAACCGCCACACGAAGGCTATGGAAGTGAATCCTTAGTGCCTGGGAAGTCATTCTTTAATGCTCGTCCACTACAGTTACTTAAAGCAGAGTTTGCTCCCTCTCTTTGAAAGAAACAGAGGAATGGGTGGGGGCATCCCTAGCTGTATGTCTTATGTCCCCTAGGAGTTTAGGTTACATTTGTTCTTTCTCTACCTTTCAGCAGTTCAGATCAGCACGTAGCAGTTGGTCTCACACTCAGCAAGCTTGCTCCTCTAAAATGTACAATTAAATCCTGCCTGTGTTTGCCCTGGAAATCCACTCGTGTCCTTTATCATCTCACAGCCCAGTGAAGCCTCAAATCACTCCTCACTACAGACAGCCCTCCTTTGTTGAGATTTGTTCCGGATTCCACACAGCAGGCTTGTGTGCTCCAAGGTGGTGGTGAGCGATACTCACCCACTCCGCTGTGTCAGTGAGGCAGCAAGTATATACCACAATGTTATTAACATGTCCACTGCAGTTAAACCAATGGCAGATACACCAAGTGTAAATAAAAAGGAGAAGCAGAATCCAGTCAGATTGATAAGGATTCAGTTTGATACAGCATTGGCTACTCTCTGACCCTCAGATGGCTCATCCAATAAGAGATGAGAACACTTTTTCTAGAAGGGTGTTAGGACTACTGATGTGTTCAGAGCTGGCAATTTAATATGTTGAATGGTGGTTTGGAATCATTTTAAGAATAAGGGGAAGGAGAGATGCTTTGAATCCAGTATAGAGAGAAAAGGAGTTGAGGTATCATGGGAACAGATGAAAACTCTAATAAGAAACAGTAGAAAAAAATGGTTTAAAAAATATAATAAGTATCAGTCAGGATAAATGACAGTAAGGCATTTTATTATTATAGAGAATTTAGTTATACAGTTCTAAAAAGCACCAGAGACTAAAGAGCACACGTAGGAGAGCTGTTTCCGGAAGCAAGAGGGCACCATTACCCTAGCAATAAACCTCCTACAGCAACAGAAGAGGCTCCGCAGCATACTAGGCCAGCTTGGAACCGTGTGTCCAGCATGCCAAAGTTCAGAGGGCAAAGTCAAGTTGTTTTCATTGAAACAAAAATTGAGAGAGGTTGTGGAAAAATAGGGCACTGCCCATGAAACATACAAAAAACTACACCAGAAGGAAGGAAAGCAGTGACGGAAGACAGCTGTGAGCAAACACATGGTCCGTGTGCAGGACATGAGTCTCACCAGCAAGGCTAGGTCTACATTTGGAGAACAGCAAGAAGCTGAAACACTAAAACAAGACAAAGCTGGGGAGAAGGCAAGCAATGCCTTGTATTTTTCAGTAGGGCAAAAATTAAAGTGAGTGATAATACAGAAAGCAGTAGAAAAGTACAAATAAATAGGAAAATAACTCAATTTTTAAAACAAGAAAAAAAGAAAATGTGAATCAAAGAAAAAGCAAAGATAGTACCAGAAATAAGTCAGTGCACTGACTGACCAAACATCAGTCCAAACACAGGTTATAAGATTGAGATTAATGTAAAAAGCTGAGAAACATATGAAACATTTAGAAACAATACAGGAAAAAGTTTTTTTAAGTTGTTTGTTTGTTTTTTGAGACAGGGCCTATGTAAATAGCCCTGGCTGGCCTAGAACACCATATATAAACCAGGCTGGCCTCAAACTCACAAAGATCCTCCAACCTCTGCCTCCTGAGTGCTAGGATCAAAGTTGTGCACCTCTGTGCCTAGCCTGACACAGAAAAGTTTTAAAGAAAGGAAAATATATAAGACAAAAACAACCAGAAGAAAACTGAGATCAGCAAAAATCAACTGTACCCAAAAAAAAAAGTAAAGTAGAAGTAGAAGGTACAGAGAAAACAGCTTCCAAATCCAGAATCGAGCTGGGCGTGTCAGGAGTCCATCCTTCCAGAACTCCTCCATTAAAGCAGGAGGCAGACACAGGCTCACGGGCAGTGCACAGGCTAACCAGCCTGGAGGAGATCCTACCTTAGCAAGGCAGGAGAGAAACAACTCCCAAAGCTGTCCTCTGACCCCCCTTACAAGCAAGCAATCCTCATGAAACATCCATGTCTGCCCTTACATATTTGCACTCACACACACAATAAGTAGATAAACAAATAAATAGACGTTTTAAAGGGGGACTGGGTAGGTGGGTCAAGGTTGAGAGCACTAACTGCTATTGCAGAGGATCTGAGTTCAGTTCCCAGCACCCACATTAGGTAGTTACTATCTGTAACCAGGTCCAGGGGGATCTAGTGTCCTCTTCTGGCCTCTTTGGGGAACTGCACTCACCTGCACATTCTGTCACACAATTAAGCATAATTTTAACATCTTAAAAAGAAATTTTAAAAAAGAAAAAGATGCTTGACAGGTAAGAACACCAGATGTCCCCAGGACCTTGGCAGATGTTGAATAGACACCAATAGAAAAGCAAAGCCTGGCATCTCCATCAGTGGGGTCAGGAGAGCTAGTGGAATGGCATGTTAAAAGGTGATGGGAGGGAAGACTGGGCCCGGGGCAATCACAGTGACAACTTCCTTGTGTCATCCACATGGCGGTGCTGTAGAACAGAGGACATTTCCATCTTCTATGTTTTGCATCAACCAACAGAACTCTGACCTTCAAAGAAAGTTCTTTCTCATTGTGGTACTCGATCTCCAGGATTCCCCAAAAGACTAGCCACTAGTCACATATAGCTATTTAAGTCTAAATATAAGTTAATTAAAATGAAATAAATTGTAAGATTCAGTTTCTCATTTATACTAGCCACATTTCAAGTGGCCAGTAGCCACATGTGACTACCACATTGGACAGCTCAGCTATGGAACACTGACTTAGAATAATAAGGTTGTTGCCGGCAAGGACTCTAAAAAGAAGTCGATAAGAAAAATTTTAATTATATGTATGTATGTATTATGTCTAGAGTAGGGTACATGTATACCATAGCATGCATGTGGAGGTCAGAGGCCACCTTCAGGGATTGAACTCAGGCTTGGCTGCAAGATTCTTTACCTACCGAGTGATGACTAACATCTAACTGGCCCAAGAAATTCTGAGGATAACAGACACTGAGGAGGACTCTTATCACCCCTGGCCCTGTTCTCACTTCTTTCTGCCACTAGCATCAGACTAGGCTCTGGATCTCCCAATGGAAAGTCCGCCCAAACAGCTGGAATCCTGGTCTGTGAACTGGAGCCCAGAAGGGCAGTCTGGGAGCTTATCCCTAGAATGCCCTGCAGGCAGGAGTGTGGGAGAAAGGAAGCAGGAGGGGCAGGAGACACTGTTGGTGTCAGAGCCCTTAAGGGATGTTCCAGCTAAGGCAGCCAGCACTCACCAGCGTTCTTGTGGAACCGCCCCCGTGCCCCTGGTGGTCAGTCAGTGTTACATAGATTTAACAAAAAAAAAATGTGTTTTTTCTCCCTTCTGCAGACCTATCCCCCTTTGTTCTGTTGTGGTGGTAACCAGCCAACTTAGTAAGACTAAAGGAAGGAAACTTTTTATTTCCTGTACTGTTCAGAGTGTTGATGAGAAGACGTTATACACACAGGCAACAGGTGAGAAATTGCACTGTCTCCAGTCTGGGAGGTTGGCCTGGCTCAGGGTTACTTCTGCTTTCATTTCAGAACACACAAAACAAGTTAAATGTTTTGGAGTTGGGTTTTAGTTTGAGTGTTTGAGACTAGGGTAGCCTGGGATGGCCTTGAAATTGCAGCAAAGGATAACCCTGAACTCCTGATCCTGCCCCCGTACTTCCTGAGTTCTGAGTGTGGCTTGAACCACCCGCCACACCTGGCTTAGGTTGGTTGGGTTTTGTTTTTAGTTTTGTTTTTGTTTGGGGGGAGGGGAGAGGTTCAGTGCTGGATCAAACCCCATGGCTTTGTACACACAAGGCAAGCACTCCGTCACCGAGCTACATCCCCAGCCCCGTGGCTAAAGGTATTCTTACACATTGCTAGTGAAGGACCTATTCACCAATATCTGTTACAGCTGGAGGTGAGAGAACATCTGATCCAGCTCCAGGACTGTATCTCATAGGTAACATAGGAGGTTGCTATGCTTCAGGTACTGTGCATCCCTCACTTGCAACTGCAAAAAAAAATGAGCAAAGCATTGACTCACTTCCATGAAAAACTGGCTAAAGAACTAAGCTCTTCCCCAACTTATGCTGTGAAGCGAGTTCACTAACATATACTGGGTGAGAGCCAGAGAGGGCAGGGCAGAGATCTAAGACAGTATCACTGGCGTAGAGTGAAAGGCAGAAGTCCTTCCATTTCTCCCTTTTCCTCCCCTTCCCTTGCCCTTGCCTCCTTCCTCCCCTCCCTCCCTGGATTTATTGTAAGAGCCACTATGTAGACTTAGATAAGGTAAGCCCAGGGACAGGGAGATGAGCAACAACAGTGGCCAGCAGTGTCAGAGCCTGGACAGGACAAGGAGGATATATCACAAGGGAGTAGCCCGCAGGATGCCAAGACCCAAGGAAGGTGTGCCTGGAGCATGGCAGCAGTGACGGGTGCAGGCTCACTCTGACACACAGTCACAGAGAGGGAGAAAGTCGTAATTAAATCCTGAGCTTGCACGGGAGCTAAAGACACTCACTGGACATGTGGGTTTTCCCAGTCTGTTTTTCTTCCAAATGGTGTAATAACTTTTGAAAAGTCATTTTATGCACACTTTGCTAAATTATTCTCTAATAGTTTGGAGAGAGATATACCTTTGTGCCAATTTCACAATTTTTCTATAAACTTGAAATTGTTCCAGAGTAAAGACTATGAAATGGGAGGAAAGGCAAATGTCTACGATTATTTGCATGTACATAGACAGTTCTTGGAAGGGGCACGGAGACTATTCTGGAAAGGGGACTGGGTGGGCAGCTTACTGTAGGCCCTGTGTATATCCTGAGAGTAAGACATGAGAAATGTTACCGGGAAGGGAGTTGAACTTAATGGGTCCCAAAACTTAAAAGAAGCCCAATTTATCAAAAAAAGAAAGAATTCAACATTTGGTATAAACCTGAAATTTTAGTTTATGATGAGAAAAGAAACCACAACCTATTTCTGCTGACTTAGAGATGCAGGCTCCTTCCTGCTGAGCTCTCTGTAGGCAGCAAGCCAGAAATCTCACCTAGAAATGTCTCCTGTTCGTACTTTGAGCAGTGAACAGGACTTTGCAGGCAGGGTCCTGGAAGCCGCAGTTTCAGGGGCAGGTGGCCTACCCAGCTCTAGTTTCATTTTCCTATATTATTTAGTGCACTTGTTTGTGCTAATCATAGTTCTTGAGTTATGACACGGTCCCCACTGGGATATAGCTGTTCATCTTTTATTTATTCCTCTACTAAACTTAATAATAAATAATACCCTAGGGCCTACCACCAAATAGGAATCAGACTCTTAATCGTATTTTATCTCTACATACCCCATCTTTTCTTCCTGTTTAATGATAACTCTGATCTTGAATTTAGTAGCTTGTATTATTGTCTAGCTTCTAGCTTTTATTTTTAAATTTTCCTTAAGAATGGTTGAGTATACCAGGTGTGGGGGTGCACACCTTTAGCCCCAGTAATCAGGAGTTAGAGGAAGGCAGATCTCTGAGTTTGAGGCCAGCCTAGTTCTGGTACAGCCAGGGCTACACACACAAACCCTGTCTCAAAGAAAAACAAAGAAAAGAAAGAAAGAAAAGAAAAGAAAGAGAAAATGGTTCATAATCATAATCCTGCATTTGGGAGTCTGAGGCAGGAGGATTGTGAGATTAAAGCCAACATGAGCTATATGGTAAGACTCTCCCTCAAAAAAGAAAGAACAGCATATATCTAAGGGGTGTGTTCTTCAGCTGTTCATTGTTAACTTTGCAGAAAGAGATTGTGATGTGTGGCTTTTCTGGGTTTGGTTTTCATTTAACTGTACGTTGCTGAGATTCAGCCCCATTCTGGGCTGTGCGGTCCCTTCTTTCACTTCCGAGTAATGCCCCATTAGCCATCCTACCACAGGGACTTGGCTTGTCTAATAATGGGCTCTGCTCCTGCTGGGCATGTTCTTGTCTGTGCCCTCTGCATGGCAGGAGCTTGGCATCTGCCTAGAAGCAGAGTTTCTGGATGTATAAATGCTCAGCTTTGCACGGGAGCCCTCCTTGTCAAAAGCTGCCCCCAAATGTATGACATTCTTTTGATCCCTTCTCTAGCAGTTGACAGATTTCTCAATATTTACCAAAAAGCTTTTAAAATACATCTTTTTATTTCTTTTTGAGACAAGGTCTCACTCTGTAGACCAGGCTGTCCTCAAACTCACAGAAATCCACCTGCCTCTGCCTCCCGAGTGCTAGCATTAAAGGTCTGCATCACCATGCCTGGCTAAAATGGAATCTTAGCGTCATTTAGATTTACATTTACCAGGTAACCTATAAAGTTGAGTACCTCTTCATATGTTCATGACCATATTTGTTTCCCATTGTATGAAATTCCTGTTGGCTCATATTCCCTTTTTTCTTATTTTCACCAATTTCTAGGAATTCTATAGTTACTTTTGGTTAAGCCCTATATTGGATAGGTAGACACTCCATAGATCCTCCAGTGTGTAAGATGGTTTTATTTGCTCTAAAGCATCTCTTTATGAACAGAAGTTTGTAATGTTAGTGTAGTCCTGGTTAGTAGATTTTTTCCTTTATGAGTAATGCTTTTCATACTCTGTTTAAAAAGTCCACTTCCCCAAAGTATCAGCTTTTCACAAGAACGATGGGTAAGGGAGAGGATGGCATAATAGTCTGAATCCAGTCGGTTTGCAGTGCCATTCCAAGTCTTTCTCTTCTAGATTGTTTCTGTTGCTGTGATAAAACGCCCTGACCAAATGCAGTCTAGAGAAAGGAAAAGTTTACTTCAGCTTATTCTTCAGGTCACAGTCTACCACTGAGGGAAGCAGGGCAAGAACTCCAGGCAGAAGCCATAGAGGACACTGCTTCAGTAAGCAGGCTCCTGCCTAGCGGCCTTAGGCAGCCCAGAACTGTCTGCTCCCACAGGCCAATCTGACATGGGCAAGCCCTCAATTGAGACACCCTTCTCGGATATCAGGGCTGTCAAGTTGACAGTTAAAGCTTATTAGCATGCTCACAAAACCTTCCATATCAGTTGCTCAGTTGTTGTCATTTCCCAGGCTTCCTCTTGATAGAAGTATTAATGAATCATGAAGTAGTGGAGGACCTGGTAGAGGGGAGGGAAGGTCCTTTGACAGTCAAAAATTGATTTGTTTACCTTTGAGACAGGGTCTGACTGGCATGGAACTCACTATAGAGACCAGACTGGCCTTGTACTCACAGAGATCCACCTATCTCTTCCTCCTTCCTGTGTGCTGGTATTAAGTGTGTGCACCACCACCCCCAGTCAAAAGTTAGTTAAGTTTTCTGAGAAACGAGAGTAGAAAGATAAAGATACAAGCAATCCCTTTCTACTATCTTCCTGCTTGGCCTCATCAAATGGAAAACAGTTGGCTTACAATCATCTATTGTCTTGTTGGTTTAGCTTTATTTATAAAACTGGATCCTGACAAACGTTTGACATAAAGAACTTCTGTTGAGCTCCACACTGTTCTGCATGAAGTCCCCCCCTCCCAAGCAGCACCGGTCTCCACTCCTGTCCCAGCTGCTGAACCCCCAGGGGAAAGCCTGCTCTCATGGACCCTTCAGAACAGCCTCTAAAATACAGGGCTGCAAGAACTCGCTGTCTGCCTTTCAGACTTTTCATAAGAAGCACTTCCTGGAAGAGTCTCAGCAGTCATGTGTCCCTAGGACAAATGTCCTGAAATATGAACTGACTTCAAAGCTGACAAGCCCAGTACCTGCTCCACTGCAGACTGCATCAAAGGATTGCATTGACACTTACTGCAAACATGGAAATGGAGTGGTGTGTGTGGGGTGTACATGTATACGAGCACAGACTGCGTGTTACAAAGAGAGGTTTGTTGTTTGTGAACAAACATCTTTCCAGCCATCTTAGGGAACACAGCTCATTCCTATGGGAATGGATCCACACCTCTGTTGTCTAGGGTCCTAGAGATTAAACCATTGTTCATTTTTTCCTCAACCTGTGCTATTGTATCTTACATCACTGTGCTTGTTGTCACTGGGAGATGGCTCTATTAGCTTTCTGGGACTGCAAGCTAGGTGGTTTAAACCAACACAAACTTCACTGTCATAGTCCCAGAGGCCAGAAGTCTAAAGTTAAAGTATTAACCAAACCTTGCTCCTTCTGAAGGTTGTGGGCAGGAACTATTTCACATCTCCTGGCTTCTACCAAGAGGGCCTCCAGCATTCCCTGATTTTTAGACACAGCATGGTTTCCCATTGTATCTCTCCATCATATTCTTTCTGTGGTCTCTGATTCCAAATTTCCCTTTGAAAGGATTGAAAGGGTTTGTTTATTTATTTATTTCTCTCTCTCTGTCTCTCTCTATCTGTGTGTGTATAGGTACTCAAATAAATTGGGAGATTAATGTGCTAGAAAACATTTACTTCTTTTTTTTAGGTTTATTTGTATATACATGGGGGGCATGTATGTGCCATGAAAGTGTATGTGTGGAGTTCAGAGGGCACTGTGAGGCAGCTACTTCTCTCCTTCTAATATGTGGATCCCAAGGATTGAACTCAGGTCATCAGAGTTAGTGGCAAGCACCTTTATCTGCTGACCCATCTCTCCAGTCATTATTTATTTATTTGTTTGTTTGTTTGTTTATTTGGTTTTTCAAGATAGGGTATCTCTGTGTAACAGCCCTAGCTGTCCTGGAACTAGCTCTTGTAGACCAGGCTGGCCTCGAACTCACAGAGATCCACTTGCCTCTGCCTCCCAAGTGCTGGAATTAAAGATGTGCACCACTACCACCTGGCTTCTAGTCATCATTTATTGTTTTTATTTTTGTTTTTTGAGATGGGACCTGGAGCTTTTTAAGTAGACCAGCCTGGCCTAGAACTCACAGAGATCCACTTGCCTCTGCCTCCAAATGCCAGGGCTTACTTGTCACCACCTCATGGTTAACCATGGTATTTTGCTGCTGCTTTGTGCATTTGCTTTAGAGATTTATTTTTGACCAGGTGAGGTGATACACACTTTTAATCCTAGCATTAGCAGTCAGAGATAGGTGAACCTCTATAAGCTCCATGTTGATCTATAGAGTGATCTATAGTGTAGTCTATAAAGTAAAACCCTGTCTTTAAAAAGATTTATTTATACGTAAGCATGTCTGGGTGTGTGAGTGTGTAACATGCATATGGGTGCCTAAAGAGGACAGAAGAAGGTGTCAGATCCTCTGGAACTGGAAATCAAGCTCCTCCAGAAGAGCCATACTTACTTTTCTTGCCACACATCTCTCCAGCCTCCCATATTTTGCTTCTTGGTGCAGGCAATAGATTGGGGACTTCTGTTTCCTGCCTTTCTCTCCTTTTACTAAAAGTGTAGGCTAAATCCTGCGAAACTGCCATTACTGGGTGTCATAATGGTCAAGTGTCAACAACTTCTAGAATCTTGCTCTAGTAATTTAGGGATAGTTGTTGAGTCCCTACCTATGGAGTTACATAGGCCCTGATCTGTGAAGGAACATAGGTCCTTTTTTAAACCAGGAACATGCTTGGCAGAGCCAGTTTTAGCCTAGGGCCAGAGCCTTGGGAGCTTTCCCCTGAGGCCCTGATGTATGGAAAAGGAACACAGTTCCCTCTCTAAAACCAGGTATGTGCTTGGCAGAGCCAATAATGTCCTAGGACCAGGCCTTGAGGGAGCTGCAGCTTTGGATCCTGAGAACCCAATTCATTCCACCTTAAGATGCTATGGTTATCAGTCCCAAAGCTGGTGTGTGCTTGATTTGTGCAGCTCTTGAGATGCCCTGTATTCCCTTTGTGTAACATTTCCTGATTAGCTTCCTGCTGACTTCATCCCATTGTCTGATGGCTTTATGTTGACTCTGTCTCCTTTTTCCCCCACAAACTGTATATAAATTCTTTACTTAATAAGCCTGTTGTGCGTGAGCCATCCACTTGTACAAGACCTCCTGATCCCAAACTTTCCTGCCTTTATCTTCTCATCTGGTCGTCATTCCCCAGGTCAGGTAGCCACGTGGCACCCCACCAGTCATTCTTCCACAGCCTAAGATCAGCTGGATGCTCCAGAGCCAGAGCCAGCTGAACCTGGGGTGGCCAAGCCACAGGAGGACTCAGGTCCTAGGAGAAGTTCTGGTAGCCACCTGTAGCCCATGGGGTTGAAATTGGCAGCTGCTTCCCCATGGAAACTCCAACAGAGTTTGAGGAAGTGCCTGGGAAGTGGTGGGACTCACAGCTTTGTAAGCCACTTACCTTTGAGCAACGGCCACTATTTATTTCCATTCACCCTTTCAGCCAATTCTGAAGCTTCTGGGAGAGTGTTATGACAACTTGCATTTCTTGGACTTAGCATATTAAATGTGAAGCTGAAGGAACAATGTGCCATCGCCGTCTGTTATCTAGTTACAGGTGGAAGTTGAAACCATGCGGGTTCTTCACGCCTGTCATTTGGCTTCATTGGACAGCCCTGTAGAACCTCCTAGCTGAAAGACTGCTGAGGAACATTCACTCCTTTCTCTGGATCTGCTCTTCTCTCTCCTAGCCCATGTCTCTCCCCGGCTTCCATTCTCACAAAGTGAATGGCGGCATATGATCAAGCTCAGTCATGGAAAGTGTCAGCTGCTGTTCATGGGGAAATTGTTTCCTTACTTTAGAGCAGATTTCACAAGAGCCACAAAACCTTGTCAGTCTTGTCTTCCGGTTGTATTTGATATGTATTTGAGACCACTGTGTTAATTTTTTCACCATGATTAAAAGAAAAAATTCAAAGGGCAATTTGTTTTGTTAAGCTTGGGACTGTAGGCTAACTGTACCATGTGTAGCCTCTTTCTTCTGCTGTCATGGGGAAAATGGCAGCCCTTCTACTGTGAATCCAACCTAACAGATTCCCCAGGTGTCCAGACTTCGGAAGAATAGCAGACATCATTCTCCCTTCCCTAAGGAAGTTTATAGACCTCAGATTGCTAGTCTCTGGGATTTGAGCAGGCCACCCATATAATGGGTGCCTGTCAATTAGATGTGCCACTCCTTAGAGTCTCCTTGGAGTCCTGCCTGCCAATGCAAGACTCCGTCTCCTCCTGCTTCTCACCAGAGAACTAGGGACAGCCGGATCTCTACATGAAGTCACCCCCTTCTGAGATTTATAAATATGGAACCTCCTATTTATAATAAATAGGAGGAGAAATCTGGGCTCCGGAGAAAGAAAGGGAAGAATAGGAGAAGAAGAATGAGGGACATGCCAAGGGCAAGAAGTCAGGCAGATGCCAGACAGACAAACAGTGAAGCAGTGAAAGTAAGATATACAGAAATAAGAAAGGTAATAAGCCCCAAGGCAAAAGGTAGATAAAGAGAAACGGGAAAAAATAAAAATAAAAAAAGAGAAACGGGTTAATTTAAGCTAAAAGAGCTAGCCAGAAATGTGCCTAAGCTAGGCCGTGCATTCAAAATTAATACTAAGTCTCTGTGTCATGGTTTGTGGACTGATTGGTGTTGAAAAAGAAAAGATCTGTTACAGTGATATATGCCAAGGATCTCCTGCCAATAAAACCATTTATAGCCAATTTTAAGTAATGAAGAGTTATAGAAGAAATGGATCTTTTTTTTGAGACACATAGCTGTCCTAGAACTCACTATGTAGACCAGGCTAGCTCCAAACTCACAGAGATCTGCCTGCCTCTGCCTACCAAGTACTGGGATTAAAGGTGTGCACCATAATGCCCAGCAAAGAAATGTATCTTAAATCAACCCTACCTGGAGCTGATTCTTGAATTTTCCTTTTGTCTGTCCTACAGGTGAAGTCCAAGCACCTGAAAAGTAATACTCAGGTTCTTTTGTTTGAAGTTTTGTTGATGCAAAATATTAGTGGACAACATTTCCTCATAAAGCTTTCCAAAAACACAGCCATCAGCTGGGTATGGTGACATGCTCCTTTAATCCCAGGATTTAGGAAGCAGAAGCAGGAGGATCTCTGAGTTTTAGGCCAGCCTGGTCTACATATCAAGTTCTAGGACAGCCAGAGTTGCACAGTGAGACACTGTCTAAAAACATACGAACAAGAAACCAAAACCCTCAACCATCAAAAACAAATACTGCTACAGACTGCTAGCAGACAACAGTTAAAAAGTTTTACAAGAACACAGCCAACAAAATCAATTCTTTAAAGAAACTAGTTTGCAAATTCAGTATTAAATTACAAACATGTTTCTTTTTAAGATTTATTTTTATTTTAGTGTGTGTGTGAATGTGCATGCCTGCGCACACATGTGCCATATGTGTGGCAGAGGGTATCTGATCCCTTGGAGTTGCAAGTGATTGTGAGCCACCCAATGAAGGAGCTAAGAATCGAACCCAGGTCCTCTGGAAGAGCAGCCCTCACTCTTAACCACTGAGCTGCCACAGTGTCGAAAACAGGAGCAACACTAAGATGTTGCAAAGTAAAAATTAACTAATGGCTGGGCCATATTTTCAGTCTCCCATAGAAGGAGAATGAAAAGGACAGACTAAAGGCAGAGCAGTCTCTGTATACCAAGTGAGCAAGTGATTAAAGATGGAATTTGGCAGTTCTTTTTATGGTCATGGGAAAGGTATATGTTATGGGTTTATGGTTAGTTGATGTGGGATTTCCCTCTGTATGCTGTGATTACCATTAATGAATAAAGAAACTGCTTTGGACCTATAGCAGGGCAGAACTTAGGCAGGAAAGACAGAACTAAATGCTGGAAGAAAGAAGGGCAGAGTCAGAGAGAAACCATGGAGCCACCACCGGAGACAGATGTGCTGAAACTTTACTGGTAGGCCACAACCTCATGGTGATGCACAGATTAATAGAGATGGGTTAAATTANGTGATTTAAATAATATAGTTTCTGTGTGATTATTTTGGGTCTAAGCTAGCCAGGCAGCCTGGAACCAACAACCAGCCCCCTCCAACAGTCAGTCAGTTAACATCCACAAACCATCTTATGGTCACTTCATTCTTGGAACAATGGAAACAATTTACAATGTGTAATACGCAAGATTATTGAGGAAGAGCAAATTTAAAAAAAAATAAAAAAGTTGCTCTCTAGCTGAGGACAAGCTCAAAGTCCATCACTGTTTAACTAAAAAGAAAATGGAGACAGGCTGCAACTGCACACAGTGGACCAAGACATGAGTGATCAGCCAGCCAGCTTGGCACTCCATTCTCTAGGCCTTCTGTACTGGGGAAGAACCCCAGGCCCCTCACCCACCTGCCTCAGCTTCACTAGCCAGTCAGCAGGCAAGCTTCCTGCAGATAGGCTGTTCCAACATCCCCACCCATCCATCAAACCCTGTAAGCTACAAGGCCTACTCCACCCCTAAACCCACCCATCCCCTACAAGCTCAGAGGAATTCTGAATCACACTCTGCAACTGCACAGAGCGAATCAAAAAACCAGGCCAAGAGAGGCCTCAGCAGCTCCCTGAGACAGAAATAGCAACTGCACAGAGTAGACTAAGAGCATCTCCCTAAGACACAGACAGTAACAGCAAGGAGTGGACAAAGAGGCAGACACTGCCAGCAGCAGCTGGAGGAAGAGATGGGTAGGTACCAATGCAAAAATTCATTCAACAATCTAAAAAGCAACATGGTAACACCAGAACCCAGGGGCCATACAACAGTAAGACCTGATGATCCTAACCCAAAAGAAGCAGAAGAAAACAATCTTAAATATAACTTTATGAAGATGATAGAAACCATTAAAGAGGAAATAAAAATTTCCTTAAAGAACTGGAGGAAAAGACAAAAAGATGGAAGAAATCAATAAATCTCTAAAAGAATCTCAAGAAAACAAAGAAAAAGCAATCAAACAGGTGAAAGAAACAGTTCAAGACTTGAAAACTGAAATAGAGACAATAAAGAAAACACAAACCAAGGGAATTCTGGAAATGGAAAAGTCAGGTACGCAAACACGAACTACTGATGCAAGCATAACCAAAATACAAGAGATGGAAGAGAGAATCTTAAATGTTGAACATACTATGGAGGAAATAAATTCATTGGTAAAAGAAAATGAAAAATCAAATAAATTCTTAACACAAAACATCCAGGAGATCTGGGACACCATGAAAAGACCAAACCCGAGAATGATAGGTATAGAAGAAGAACTCCAACTCAAAGGCTCAGAAAATATATTTGACAAGATCATAGAAGAAAACTTTCCCAATCTAAAGAAGAATATGCCTATGAAGGTACACGAAGCTTACAGAACACCAAATAGATTAGACCAAAACAAACAAAAAAGTCCCCACACCATATAACAACCAAAACATACAGACAAAGGAAAAAGTCCAAGTAACATATAAAGGCAGACCTATCAGAATTATACTCAGCTTCTCAATGGAAACCATGAAAGCCAGAAGATCCTGGACAGATGTGCTACAGACACTAAGAGACCACGGATGCAAGCCCAAGCTACTATATGCAACAAAGCTTTCAATCACCATCGATAGATAAAACAAGATATTCCATGACAAAACCAAATTTAAAAAATACCTATTCATAAACCCAGCCTTACAGAAAATATTAGAAGGAAAACTCCAACCCAAGGAAGTTAACTGCACCCAAAAAAACACAGGCAACAGATAACCTTACACCAGCATACCCCAAATAAGGGAAACACACAAATACTACCACCAAAAAATAACAGGAATTATCAATCACTGGTCATTAATATTTCTTAATATCAATGGACTCAATTCACCTATAAA
>LOJH01006043.1:14193-31158 GCA_001685095.1 Ellobius talpinus | reverse complement strand
GAGAGAGAGAGATTTCGAGCACTAAACTGTTATATTGTTATGCCCTTGGATGCAGTCCATCCATTTAAACATAGCTAAGGGAAACAATGGGATTCTTTCAGAATTATAAAATATGTTCACAGTGCTGGGAAAAGCTGGACTAAAGTATGGGCTCTGTCTTAAGCTTCCCATTTCCTCAGGCCTGGAAGCTTAGGAATCATCCATCGAAAGCAAAAGAGAGTAGCAGGCTTAGCATGTGTGAGGCGCTAGTTCTTCAGAGGGAGGGAGGGGGAGGGAGGGATTTGCTTTTAAAGACAATGTTCAGGACTTTCTACCTCTCCAATTAAATAATCCCCACTGTCACCATAGTTGTCGTTGGTTTTGGCTGAATCATGAGAGCTCCTGGTGGAAAAGTGGGTGGTTTTGGTTGGGTTAGAGTATAGGTTTCTTTCTTCCTACTGAATTGCTTCTGGAACTTTCTTTTGCAGATCATGTCTGTAGTAAGCAAGTTTTGTTCGGTGAGAGAGCCTGAGCCAAAATCCATTATTTTAAACTCACTCCTCCAAATATACTTTAAGGGTCAGATTCAAAAGTGCTTTCTGGAGTCAATTAAAAAAAAACAAACAAAGAAAGGGTTCTTCAAACTCCCCTAAACAAAAGAACAGAAACTCTAAATGTTTTTAAATAATTAATGTTTATGTTCCCTGACACCCTAATTAATTCTGGGTGGCTCCAAAAAAAAAAGCATGAGATGGACAAAATACAGATGAACAAAGGAAATCAGGCCTCCAGCTTCTGAGATTTATAGCCTAGACCTGGGCATAGGTCCAGGACAGACATTTGGGATTACTCAGGAAGAAGGACTCCCTCCCGCCTTCTGGGCCTCCCAGAAAGACCAAGGGAGAAAATGAGCACATTGTTGGCTCCTAAGCTCATAAGTGAGGTGTGCAAGGTAGGTGTTGGTGTAAGAGCTACAAAAAGCAGAGTTGTTTTCTGCAGAGAGACAGTTGAGACCTGCTGCTCAGGCTAACGTGTGAGGGGCATAAGCAGACATCCGAACAAAATGGTTCAAGGGAAGGTGAGTGGGCCCGGAGGTAGGTGGGTCCATCCCGGGGATGCCGGTGAATGGACCCCGTGAGTGGACCTGGTGAGTGGACCCCGAGGCAGGTGGATCCATCCCTGGAAGGCATGAGGCAGTGGAAGGCCTGATGAATGAAAACAAGAGAAAACACAGGCAGGAGTGAGAAGCCTGGCCATCTGACAAGACCTGCTTAGCAGGACAGGCATCCCTTTCCTCCCCACCCCCAGTCGTGTCTGGAATGTGCTCTGTACTCTGCCATGCCATTCATAGGTGAGCCCTGTTGAGGCCCCTTTCTCCGCCCTTCCCAGAACTCATCTCCTTTAGCTGCTGAACTCTGAGCTGCCAAACTGTCAGCTATCTATGGATAATCTCATCTGTATCTCAGCTACTTTGAGCCATCCTTTTTACAATGGTAATTAATCATCTCTCAATTAAAACAGAGTAATATGTGGTTCTTGACCAAGGCAACTGTAGGGCCAAGGCAGATTGGGTGGACAACAGCACCGGATTGTATATACCAGGTATGGGATGGGGTGATGGGATGGGGTGTCAGGGACACGGAACTCCCCTGCCTCTCAGACCGAGTCCCAAGGCCCTCGTGATAAAGTGTTACCCAACCAGAAGAGGAAGATGTGCCCCATCCGGAGTGGAGTTTGTGGGTTGTTAGGTGGAGTGGCTGTGCCAGATTCAGGTTCCTGGAAAGCTTTGCTCTAGTAGCTCACTACGGAGTTGGGGTGAGCCCGGCATTGTCAGCCCCACCCAGAAAAGGACAGCTCTTGGGACTGCCCCTGCCACACCTGGATCCTTTGTCTCCCTTCAAACTTTCTCCAGGACAATTCCTTGGTGTAACGCTGGTCAGGGCCCTCTGGGATCATGGGCATCTCCTGTGAATTTCAACTCAGTTTCACTTTGTGGCCATCCCCTATTTCTGTGTTCTTACTGCAGAACTCTGGAACAAGCAGGGAGTCAGCTGGCTGCTCTGTTCACCCGTGTGGGAAATAAAACAGCTAGAGGGAGCCAGGGAGGGAGGACCAAAGGGCAGATATGAAGCTTCAGGGAGGAACTTTGCCACTCATAACCAGCTGGGTAAGGAAGGAGTGGGCTGACCTCAGACCCGAGCACCCACTCCTGGCTAAGGTAGCCTGACCTCACCCTCTTGAAGAGGACGTTCAAGCAAGGTCAGGGCTTCGCTTACCACTTGCCTTTCTGGGGAGTACTCAGTTGACCTGCTTTTCTATTTGAGGGAACCCCTATCCTGCCCATTGGTCTTTCTTCTCTAGGTCTGCAGTACACTTCCTGGTGTCTGGCTCCTTTCCTGGGTTGTTGAAGGGCTGAGGCAGCGTCCCATGTCCTTTAGGTGACTTAACCAGTTCAGTTTTCTTCGATTCCTGCACTTCCAAATCAATCCAGGCAAGGCAGACTCCCTGGAAACCCTTTGCCACCACCAGAAACCCGTATCCGGGAGTGGGGAGGTGGGGCAGATCCGAGCAGCATAGGAAGAGAGGAGAAAGGAATGGCTCTTCCAGATTTCATGGCAGCATGGACCTTGACGTGTCACCTTGTTGCTGTCCAAGTCATGCAGATGAATCATGTCAGGTCCTGACTGATAGTGCTCTCAGAAGTGGCATTTTCTGTATCTGGTTCTTGTACTTTATTGGAGACAAAGAGGTAGAAATTATAATCCTTAAACTAACTTTTCAATGCTAGTGTTTAGTACTACACCTTTGGCTTTGTAAAAGATTACTCAGGGCCAGGCCTAGTAGCACAGGCCTGCAAGACCAGCTACTCAGGAGGCAGAGGCAGGAGGATCTCAAGTTAAGGCCATCCTAGTCCACTTAGTGGGACCCTGTCCCAAAATAAAAAGTGGAAAGAGAGCTAGGGGATATAGGTCAGTGATAAGGAGATGTGAAGGGCATGAGGGAGGTTCTAGGGTTCAGTGCTTGTGTGTGTGTTGGGGTGGCTTACAGAATTTGGGGATCTGTACTGAACAGGCATCTATCAGCGGCAGGAACCAGACCAAAGCACATGTCAAGTTCCTGTTGTTGCTCTTCAGCGGGGGAAGTGCCAACCTCTCCCTCTATCTAAACTCAAAACTACATGTGGACACTGAGCTCCATTAGGAACTGGGTCCTGGCAAAATGTTTGCCCAAGTTCATTGTGCCAGAACACAGTGACCTAGCGCTTCCTTTCCTCTCTTTAAACTCTTCATGGGGAAAGGCCCTTGCCCTTTCACCGCACCCCAGCTTGTGAGGAAAACACTCTGCAGAGTCCTACTGAAAATGGACCCGGCTCTCGAAGGAGCCTGCACTCTTACCTATTCCTCCTCTGCTGAACTGGACAATGAACTTTACAAAGCTTGTACTCAGGCAGGAAAGCTGCATCTACTGCCAGAGAACAAGTCCAGAGTGCGAGGAGAGTACACATTTCCAGCAGACACGTCCATCTGGAAGCACACTTCTAACCTCTGGAATGAGATTGGTCCAGGTTCCTACATCATGCCTGGAGGGATGAAGTTTCTGTGTTAACCAGGTTGGACTTGTGGCTTGTTGGTGTTCAGCCATGTCTAAGAGTCATATTTTCAGCACCAAGGGAAATAAGAAAATATCTTCTTTCATTTAGTGTTTTGCAGTTGAAAGGAAGATCTCTTGTCTTGCTTTTCGAGAAAATTAAACTTTTGTATCTTGATTAGGAGCTCTGCAGAATAGCTGACAGCCAGGCAAATCCCACGTTCTGAGGTCCAATCCCTGAAGTGTCTGTTGCCACCATCAGAAGACCCCAAGATTGATCGAATTTTATTGGAAAAAAAACATCTATTTTATCATTTCCAATTGCCCCTGCAGACTTTCAGTATATGTGGTTTCAAAGTTAATGCAGACTGTTTCATTGTGCCCTTTGACAGGTTTCAACAGACCTCTCCAAGATGCCTTCTCAGATGGAGCACGCCATGGAAACCATGATGCTTACATTCCACAGATTTGCAGGGGACAAAGACTACTTGACAAAGGAGGACCTGAGAGTGCTCATGGAAAGGGAGTTCCCTGGGTTTTTGGAAGTAAGTGTTGAAAGTCTCTGGAGCCAGAAATAAAAGTCAAAGTGCCCTTCCCTTGTTCTCCCATCCCTTCCCTGTAGGGCCACTGCTTGGAAATGTTTCATTTGTTTACTTAGTAGACAGTGTTAGGATATAACACAGGGGCAGCAGAGTGGAGAAGACTCAGCCCCTGCCCTCAGTCTGCGGGTGGAAATATCCACACCCACTGGAACAACATGAGGAAAAAGTCTTTCCACAGGGTGTAATGGATAAAGGATGCCACTCCTCAGGGCTATAGCCCTCATGACAGAGGCTCCACATTCCCGTCACCTGCCACTTGAAACAACTTGAATCTCCTTTATGTGTGGGTGTGAGCTGCAGGTTGACCCAGAGCCTCATTTCTACAAAGCCTGGGCTCTGCTGGAGAACTCCGCTGTACTAAAATCCTCTTAAATCCACAGGGACAAAAAAAAAAAACAAACTTCTTTTTCCAGCACTAACCCATAAAGGGATCATGTTAATTGTTGGCGCAAAATGTCACTCTAGAAATACTGCTTTTTATAATGAAAATGTCAACTTAGGAGCCTAGAAGCACAGTCTAGGTTTTACCTTACTTCAGTCAGACTGAACAACCCCTGAAGACTAGGAATCTTTAGATATGCCACTCAAGACAGTGAGTCCACTAGGCATAATTGTCCTTCGGTTTTGTAGGCCCTCAGGAGAAAGATGTTAAATTTAATGCTCACCTAAGACAAAATATCACCTGATACAATAGCAGACTGTGGTACAATCCCATCTTTTTCTGAAAAGAAAGGATAGTTCTTAACACTGCATGTTCAATAATGCATTCGTCTCTGAAGGGTAAAGGAAGTGATGGTAAAGGCTAGATCTGGCCTCTTGTCATCTGCCTGATAAATAGCACATTACCTAAGGGTCTGACTCTTATGCTAATAAACACAGGGCTTTGCAGGAGACTGCTTTTATACATCATCAGTATCTGTTAAGTGACCCAGCCCCTCCCTCTGAACTGCAATCGCCCAGCGCGATCTCAGTGAGCTGGAGTATACAGTTCCTCTGTGGCATAGGCACCAGGCCACAGTCCTGGACAAGGGCTCAGAAGATCTAGCTGTGGGTTGCTCCCACTGTCTAGTCCTGGTTCCCTCCTCTCTGAAGTAAGAGCGCTGAACATAATTATTCACATACCCACTTTTAACTTGTTATAATCCTTCTAGACAAGCATAAAATTCAGGAGCAAAATGTACTCACTGTAAGTCAGCCCATCACATCAACAGAGGCATTCTCGATGCTAAAACACCTGTTAATCGTGTGGGACATGTGACACAGACCCTTTCATACTCAAGGCTTTGTGATCTAAGAAACATAGAGTGTTAGAGTGTTTGCAATGGGGTGCGCTCCACATAGCGGAATAGTTTATTCTAGGCACAGACAGGGCCATCATCCTAGACATGTACTCACGGCATTAACAGAGCATTTTGTTTCTAAAGTAGATGGCTTATGTCATCCAAATTTCACTCATTCTGACCACAGCCAGGAAGCAGGCGGTGAGGCCAGAATTAGCTACATAGAGAAGGGTTTCAGTTGATAGCTTACAGGAGGAGTTTGCAGCCTCCAGTAGACAATGTGACTCCTTTACCATAGGAGATCTCTGGTGCAGTGTGTAAGCATCTAGCATACTTAAAATATTGCACGTCAGTTCCCCCACTAATTATGCAGTCATTGGAATGCATAAGTACTTTGTGCCTTTTAACATCCTCTAATGCATTAGAGGTTATTTCCCTTTCTGAGATAGCATGGACCTATAGGAGTAACCACACTTTTGCACTTCTAACCAGTGTGGCAGCAAAAGGGATAGTTGAACTAATCACCATTAAAACAAGATGAAAGTGAAGGCATCTGTCTGTCTCTCCCTGCCCCACACAGAGCATTAATGCTATGCACTGAGGAGTTTATGATTATGTCATACAAATTCATCTGAGTGTGTGTGTGTGTGTGTGTGTGTGTGTGTGTGTGTAAAGGTCAAAGTTTGACATTAGGTGTCATTCCTCAATATTCTCTGCCTTATTTTTTTTACATTTTTTATTTTGTATGTGTCTCTGTGTGTACCATCACATGCATGTAGAGGTCAGAGAAAAACTTGGGGAAGTAGGGTACAGGGGTCTAGCTTAGGTCATCAGTCATAGCAGAAAGTCCCCTTACCCACTGAGTTATCTCACAGGCCTATCACTTTTTTTTTGAAATAAGGTCTCTCACTGACCCTGGACCTGGTCCATTTGGCTAGACTAGCTGGTCAGTAAGCCTCGAGAGTCTTTCTGTTTCTGCCTCCCTGCTGCTGCCCGAGAGTGCGCTGCTGTGCGCTGCTGCGCCAGCTTTTCATGGGGGCTAAGGATCCAAACTCAGGCTCTCATGCTGGCGCCTACCAATCAGTCACCCTCCCAGCCACACACACTTGCTTTGCAACTTGTCCAATGTATGAAATCATTGTTACACCAATGACAAGAATAAGCTGGCATGAGTGTACCAACTCAAAGAATGGTAACAGGGCCAGGAGTAGCTCACTGGCAGGAAACGTAACTAGCATATGGAGGCCCTGGTTTCAGTCCATAAAGAATAGGAGGCATCCTAGAGAGGGCACTCACACCCAGACTCCTCTATTTGTAGTTGATATATGAAGACAAACTAAACTGTGTGATGGACTCTGGCTACACAGCTAATAAGATAGACAGGATGGCTCCCTTGCTGGGTCTCAGCCACACGAAGGGAAGAAGAGCTCGCTGCATCTGCTCTAAAGCTAAAACCCAGCATCCTCATCAGCACCTGCTTAGAACAGATACCACAGGGACCTGAAACTTACCCTCAAATGATCTGAGGTGGTTTCTGCATGAAGAGTTGCCATTCTAGGATCTGACCATGGTATCAGGAATGAAAATTGGTTTAAAAAAAATTTAAGTGTGAAGTAGAAAATGGCAAGTGTGGTTCTTAGGCACAATCTAAATATGTTGTTACCAAAAGTGGATTCCCAAGACAAACAAAAACACACTGATGAGTTACAAAGGTCACTGAGGACCTAAGACAAGAGCTTGAATACTTGTCAGCAGTTTGGATCAGGTATGATGTAGTCATCTCTGTCATTAACTGATACTGTTTTCCTTTGTTCAGTCCTTATTTATTTATGTTTATTTATAGAATCAAAAGGACCCCCTGGCTGTGGACAAAATAATGAAGGACCTGGACCAGTGCCGAGATGGCAAAGTCGGCTTCCAGAGCTTTTTGTCACTAGTTGCAGGGCTGATCATTGCATGCAATGACTATTTTGTAGTACACATGAAGCAGAAGGGAAAGAAGTAGGCCCATTGGCGCCCTGGTCCCTGGTACTCCCTCCTTGATGCATTTCTCCCCGAGGAATCGGCCTCACTGCTTCTTGAGAGCTGATCAGGCCCTTAGGAAATGTGCAGATAACATCCAGCTCCAATTCGACAAGCCGAGAAAGCAAAGGGAATTCAGCCACAGAGAAGCTTGTGATTTTTATATTGTTTTCACCCTTCTGCCCTCAATAAAGACAGTCCGTTTTTTTAGTTCTGAATTTGAGGTGGTGTGTTTGTTGCGTCCTCTGAAATGCTTGCTCCCTGCTTCTTTGGCTTGTGAAGAGTCAGCCTAGCCTCGGGCAGCCAGCACACAACAGGGCTTTCTTCACAGAACCAGCAAAATGAGAACACACTCCATTCAGGCTTGGAGCCTGACTTTTTTATTTGCTCTTGAAGCTATGTCTATGTGAAGGATCAAAGTTCAAACTGTTACAAGAGGGCTCTTCAAGAACATATTCTACTTCTGTAATTCCTTAGCAAAGTCTTCCCCAGTTAAATGAGAGCTTTTATAGCCAGCACCTTGGATGCCTGAAATATCTGAACCCATTTTCTCATTGCAAAACTGCAGCAAAATCTAGGGCCAAAATAAGCCCATCAAAAAAAATGAGCCAAAATAGGAAGGGATATAATATGACACGTTAGTGATAAAATCCCAACAACAGTGATCTAGTTAATTCCCAGATGTCAGGAAATATGCTAGACATGACATATATATTGCATGGATTTTGATGAAACTCAGGTAACAGCAGTGATGCTGACAAATAACACAATGTCTCCTCCAGCCTTTTGTGTGCCTGCTAGGAACTTCAGTACATGTAGATTGCACATACAACAAGCATACATATATGCTCTTGATGGAGAGACAATATATGAATTCCACGAATTGACACACTGAACTGTTCAGTTAATTAGGTCAACAACAATGAAAACAACAATTTTTTTTTTGAAACAGGTCACACATTTCCAGACTGGCCTCAAATGTGTTATTTGAAGTGTTAAGTAGATGAGAGTGATCTTGAACTTCTGATCTCTCTCCCTCCCTCCCTCCCTCCCTCCCTCCTAAATGCTGAGATTGCAAGTACACACCACCATGCCCAGAGAAAAAGTTACTTTTAGGATTGGACACATCAATGTCATTCCAGGGGAAACTTCCAGAGTTCAGTACAAATTCATCCACCATAAAGACAAAAGTAAAATTGCAACCATTTTGTCCCCATCTTGACGTAAATAAGGAATGAAAAATCATAGCTTTGCAACTATAGGATAGTGTCAGCAGGCTTTACCAATACACTGATTAAATGGAGGAGTGAAGATGGCCAGCTAAAGAATTGAGACTGACCCCAGAAATGGCTCCCCAAATCCATGTTCTAGAGCTAGACCACCAAGGTTTCTTCCGGATCAGGAAGCTGCCTACTGAACAGACAAACCATTGTTACACCTGACAACTCCAGGATCTTATAACCCGTGGCACAGTCCACAGACAACAGATGCTTATTGCCCTACCTCCATCAACAAAGCCCCAAACAACAAAGTTCTAACTTCAAAGGAGTCAGAAATAGAGTTTGATCTTTATCAGACTGCACACCTGCGCTGGCATGCAGATCCATCCTGTCTGTCACAGTGTAAGAAAGAAAATCTAATGTAATAGTTGATCAAAGTGCCTTGAGTCCACTTAGGGCTAGCTACGGATAAAAGCTAATGTTTGCTAGTCTAGATACCCCTACCTAAACTAGACATTTATTTTACTTTATTTACTAATTTATTTACAACCCAAACCCCAGTTTCCCATACCACCTCCCCTCCCAGTCCCTCCTCCTATCTCTCCTCCCCTCCCCCATCCACTCCTAGGTTTCTCTTCTGAAAAGGGCAGACCTCCGAAGGATGTCAATAAGCCATAGCATTCAAGTTGCAGTGAGACTAGGCACCTCCTCTCTTACTGAGGCTAGACAAGGCAATCCAGTAGGAGTAAAGGGTTCGAAAAGCCAACAAAAGAGTCAGAGACAGCCCTTGCTTCTGCTGTTAGGAATCCCCCAAGAAGGCCAAGCTACACAACTATGTGCAGAGGGCATAGCTCAGGGAATTCTGCTGTAGAGCGGGAGGAAGGATTGTAGGAGTCAGAGGAGTCAAGGACACTACAAGAAAACCCTCAGAATCAACTAACCTGGGCTCATAGTGGCTCACAGAGACTCAACTGATGACCAGAAAGCCTGGATAGATTAAAAATTTATTAATGACCAAGCTTGCCTAACAATTTGCAGGCATGACAAATCCATGCCTCCAACAAGTTTTAAAATAAATAGTTGTAAGACACAGAGACAAACCCAGCGCGGACTTTGTCGAGAAAAAGACAAATGTAAGGGGCAGATAATAATAAGATTGCACACTCCTGATTGCTCAGACTGAGAAACACGGGGGAGGGACCTGTATTCAGGGATTTGAGAACTGTTCTTTGCACTCCTGTGGAAAATCCCGCTAGTTTATCTCTGTTGGAGGCACCCAGCACTTCAGGGTTGTAAAATAAATGAGCTCTGAGTCTCCAGTGCTCATTACTAGGTGGGTTGGGGGGGCTGTCCTTATCCCTCATAATAATGAGCACTTTTTAAAATATTTATATTTTTTATTCTATCTATGTGACCGGTTTGCCAGGATAGATTTCTGTATAAAATGTGTATGCTCCCAGAGGTCAAGAAAAGGCATCAGATCTAGAACTAGAATTACAGATGGCTGTGAGCTGACACGTGGGTGCTGAGAATTGAACCAGGGTCATCTAGAACATTAGGTATTCTTAGCCACTGAGCCATCTCTCCACCCCAATGACTCCTAAATTGAAAAGAACTTCCAAGGTGGAGATTAGAGAAACAATGGCCTTGAGGAGAAGAAACCCTAAAAAGTAAGGTCTTCGATGGCCACAGAGATTAGAGAAACCAACTGACCCATCCTAGTGGAGAAAGGCTCTCTCTTCCATGGGAACGTGTGCCAGTACAGACTTACCACTTTGGTTTCCATGCCTCTTGGGGGAGCTTCTTTTAGTGAGCATGGTTAATGATGGATCCACAGATGGGAAGGTAAAATTAACACAAGATGGTGAGTGTGTTCCCAGATACCCCAACCCGTGAAAACATGTACACTGCCAAGGGTGTCCTACGTTTTCACATTGTAACATGAAACTGCTGTCATCTACACAGTTCATACTCAAGAATGATGTAGTGAAGTCCAAAAAGTCACAAAAATTCATCAGTGTTTGTAATGTAGTGTTAGGCTGCACTCATGGTCCTCCTTGGCTGCATGTGGCCCATGATTGGATACCCCTGCCAGAGATGACTTTTTCCTCACAACAGAACAAGAACTACCCCAGCAGGAGGAAGAGGTCAGGATGAGGAGAGGAATCCTAACATCTGCTCTTCACAGTGGGTGTGTAGACTTGGGGGATCAGTGTGTTCTTCCTAGCATATTTCCCAGACTCTGGCACTCAGAAAAGTTCCTGTTGCCAGGGAATCTGTGTTCAGGATGGGTGTGCCCATGTGTATTGAGGGGAGGGCTGCGACACCTTCCTCACTTTACCCCATTGGTCAACATGTTTACTGGGAAGGAAAGTAAGAGCAGCATTGACGGTGTGGAATCCTATGTGGCTGTTTGTGCCAACCCAAACAGAGTTCCCACAATCCGACCTGCTGCAACAGCTGGCTAAGCTTTGCAGCTTGCAGCCTAACAGCTCCTCGAAGGGAAAGCTGCAACTCTGCCAAGCACCAAGAAGAGGAACCAGCTGGAAAATTCCACTCATTGTACTACATGACTGAGTTGTAGATTGGATCCCATCCTCTCCACACCCAGTGTGAAGGAGGAACAGTTAGCCGTGTAGAAAGTCCTTTTCAAATGTGTTGGAGAGCTGATCCTGTAAACCAGTCAGCTAACGTTCTCTCTCAGACGCGCTCCCTTGTGTACCCTTTGAACACCAGTCAACAAACTGCGAGTCAGTCTTTTCTTCCCTAGTCTGGAATACTGAGGACCAGGTTGTAACCTTCAGTTTCAAACTGACTAAGTACTTTATCCAGCTCTTAACCCCAGAGAGAAAGTAGAGGATAGAAATGTACACACTTGGCACTATGTGAGCAATACGAGGTCTGTGGCAGAGACAAGCAAATACCACAGCAGCTGTACAGGATTGTGATCTAAGCTGCAAGATAATAGATAGAGCAGACAAAATGTTTACCAGCATCCAGCAGAAACTGGCAAAGATGACATGTGATGGGTATCCTGTCACTGTTGACAGGAATATAATCTATACAGCCTTTAATCATGCAAAAGTTTGAAAAATGGGATCTTAAATACTGTGGCCCTTTGATGCATTTTCTTTGATCCAGTATTTTTAATTTGGGAGCTTTGTCTTAATAAAGTAAGCAAACACACAAAATTTATAGACAAAGATATTTGATCTAGCACAACTTAAAATAGGCATTTTAAGTTGTTTATAGACAAAGATATTTGATCCAGCACAACTTAAAATAGGATTTATGGTGAAGCAACTTTATGTAACTATACATACAACAGTGAAAACCATGCTTATGGAAATATTAAATGAAATGGAGACATGTCTATATCAAGAAAAAAAGGCTGAAAAATTAGTATATAATAGAATTCCTTTAATTTAAAAAGTGTGTGCTTATTCTTGCATACGCATACATGAACAGCAAAAACTAGAGGAAGCTCATCTACCTAGGTTTTGTTTCCAGGGTTGTAGTTGCTGGAGGAGGGAATTGTTGTTGTTATGCCCAGTCTGTGGGGACCCCAAAAGACCACCAGGGAGACTAACTCACAGAAATGTAAAAGCAAGGCTTACTGTGTGCACAATTACAAGACGGCAGGAACCTCATCAGTGCAGCAGCAAGATGTGGTATTCTGCCCTTCTAGAGGGCATTATTTAAAAGCAAAAACCAGGAAAGTTACATTAGCAGGGTGTGGGGTGATGGGTTCAGTTTTGATTGGCTCATGTCTAGGGACTTTTCAGAAATTTTAGTTTTGAACCTCGCCTGTTGCTTGTCAAATTTTCTTATTGGCTGACCTTCAGGTGGGGACATTCTGTGGTTATCTAGTACTCTCCGGATGGCTGCCCTGTTACTTTTGCCCCTAGCCATTTCTTAGGACTGGAATGTTTTACAGGAAATAGCTTACACAAGACTCAAGATGGAGGTGGAGGACAAAATGGAGGAACTTTGGTTCGTCAGTCATATCCATAAATGTGTTTGGTGTTATTTTAATTTTCTTTCTATATATTCTGCTATGTCGTCTAACTTTTCTGCAATAATTCTACTTTTCCAATCTGGAAAGCAAAAGTTCCAAATAATGTATTTTGAACACTAAATGTCGCAGTCATAATTTTTTATATGCCTGAAATTTCAACACTCTGGGGGGAGAAAGTAAGAGGATTGCTATGAGTTCAAAGTCAGCCTGAATACATGGTGAAGCCCTGTCTCCAAAATAAACAAACAAGTGCTGGAGCTTGATGTGGTTGGGACAGGACTGTCGTCTCAGCACTAGGGGAGGTAGAGCAAGAGGATCAGGAGTTCAAAATCATCCTTGCCTATAGATGTGGACTATAGCCAATCTCACCTATAGAATCTGCTATATGCAACCCAGCCTTAAAAAAATTGTATTGTATTTATTGACAAGCTACTATATATCAGAATCTGCCTGTACTACTTCCCAAGTGTCATTTTATTTGGTCCTCACCATAATCCTGCCAAAACATCATAATGAGAACTTCAGCGATGATGAAACCATGACAAGGTCTCCTACCCACAGTATCAATGTTTGAAACTCGATATTCTGTTTCTTTTCTTCTATTCTGCAGCTGTCTCAAAGTGTGATTTCTGTAAACCAATAGGAGTTCTTTCAAACAAGTCAGAGATGGTTGGGTAGGTGAGGCTAGTCAGAGGACAGTCAGCGGAAGATCGAAAGCTCTCTCTTGAAGGTTAGAAATCTGGGTAGCAGCTAACAATCACTGTGTTCACTCTGTTCTGGAATTGGTTGACTGTTTCATAAGTATCAACTTGTTTGCTCCTTCCAGCACCAGGGGGGTGGCTGCTGTGCTGTTTTTGCTTTTCAGGTGATTCGGGCAAAGGCAGAGCTGATTGGTGATGAACAAGGATTAGATTCAGACTGTCTAAGGTTTCAGGTGATTCGAGCAAAGGCAGAGCTGATTGGTGATGAACAAGGATTAGATTCAGACTGTCTAAGGTTTTAGTCTCTCCTCTTTGGTCTCCAGACAGAGCAGGAGGGAAGAAAGGAATTCATAGGCTAGCAAGTACTCAGGAGGGCACAGTGTGACTGGCTGAAGGAGAATGTATTCATATGGCAGGTGTGCAGAGGCAGGCTAGGAAGGGGTGATGGTCTGAAAGAGAATGGCCCCCGAAGAGAGTGGCACTATTAGGAGGTGTGGCCTTGTTAGAGGAAGTGTGGCACTGAAGGGGTGGGCCTTGGTGTCTCTTTTGTTCAAGCATCCCTCAGTGTGACAGTCAGTGGACCTCCTGTTGCCTCCAAGATGTAGGACTTTCAGCTCCAGCACTATTAGGGGAAACTAATCTAGATAAGCCATGACAGATTTAAGAGGGAAAAACTCAAGAAGATAGAAACATGGGGTCTGTGTGAAAAATACCCCAGACTATGAAATATACACTCTTTTTTATTTTATTTTATTTTTGAGACAGTTTCTTTGTTTATCAAATCTGCCTGTCCTGGAGCTAGCTCTATAGACCAGGCTAGCCTCAAACTCACAGAGATCTGCCTGTCTCTGGCTCCCAAGTGCTACAATTACAGTTACACTCAAGTGCTGGGATTAAAGGCGTGTGCCACCACTGCCCAACACTCATCTTTTCTTTTTTTTATCAAGACCTGTCGATTGACTGTAGCTACTAAACAGTATTTTTAATGTGTGAATGTGAGCAAAATCTGAAAGAGGTTGTGTCAAAGTGGAACTGGTCACATCAGCAATGAGTTTTCTTAAATGCTGTGGCGTCACCCTGTCAGTGGGGTAGAAAATCATTTCCATTAGGCCCTGAACAGGGAACTTGGAGAGGTTGGTCAGTGTAAAACTATATTTGCCTTGTTATTCAGAGCCACACAGGATGAGCAGTCCTGTGATGCCTGCTGCTTTCCAACCTCTGTGGCTCCACCCTTTGACCTCTTTTAATCTTGTCCACCAAAGCCTACTGAGCAGCAGAGTGCTTAGCCTCCAGTCTGCTGTTCTCGAAGAGACAGCTGAGTCAGCTTTGAGTGTTGCTCTATGATGGGCCACTATGGTATGCCGGGATGAGTCAGTCTTGTCCTTCTGAAACTCTTATGGATGGAATTGACATTTCCAATCGATGATGAGTTTGAAGCACCATAGAACACGGATGCTGTGAGCCCCACCTTACAAGTTTCCAGTTTGGTGGAGCAGGAGGCATGTGTTTCAAAACAGCAATACTCAATAGTATGTAACACACAGAAACACCATGGGACGTGGTAAATATGGGGGTTAGCTCTGAGAGTTGGGATAAGATGGAAGGATTTCTGTGGAAGGGCAAACAAATGAAGGAGCCAGTTCTGGTGGGGACTGAGCTCTATTAGAAAAGGGGTGGGCATAGGTTTGAGTTGTACCTACCATGTGTAAGTGAGGGAGGTACCCACAGTTGAAGTGACATGGGAAAAGCCAGGTTCATGGTACATCTTTGGAAACATCCGAGGAAGAGCTACACACGTAGAAAGGTCTTCAAGACAAGTTTGAGTGAAAGGCAATTGATTTATTTGTGTCTATCTATTAAACAACCACTTGAGGGAAATGGCAATGGGTAATATATATGCATAATTACTTTGACATGCAAAAAAGAAATCTCCAGAGGAGCGTAGATGAAACTGTGAGAAATGAGTGTTCCCTCAAAGAAGCAATGTAACTAACTGGTATGAGAGGGAGCAGGGGAGAGCACTTCCGTGTTCTCTTCATTAGAATTTGAATCCAAGTATGTAAGAAATGAATAAAATTTCAGTTTTAAAAATAATTCATAGCTTTTGTATAATTTAAATATTAAGTATAATTAATTGCACTCTTTGAAAATTTAATACATATATTCCATAAAATATGAACAAATCAGTTCCCATTTACATTTACTCCCTTCAACTCCATTCATATTCCTCCCAACACAGCCCTCTTCCAACTTCATGTCTTCTTAAAAAAAAAATAACCTTATCATTCCAATTAGTACGTCCATATGTGTGTGGGCTTGATGCCCTCTGCTAGAGCATGGGAACCTATCGGTGGCCACACTCTCTAAACAGGATGATTCTCCCACCAGCTATTAACTTACCATGGATTCCTCAGTAAGAGGCAGGGCCTGGAGAGTATCTCCCCATTTGTGTGAGAATTTGGGGAGGCTGACCTTGTCCAGGGCTTATATAGGTAGCCGCAGCTATTTGAGTCCGTGAGTACAATCGCTGTGTCATGTCCAGGAGATGGCATTTCACTCCTACCTATCTTCCAGCTTAGGTTCTTTCAGCTTCCTCTCCCTCCTCCATGTCCCCAAGCCTTAGGGCTGAGCATTCAGTCTCATATTCTCAGTGCTTTGACAAGTTTGGCATCTTTACATTGACTGCTATCCACTGCAAAAGGAAGTTTCTCTTGGAGTCGGAGAGATGGCTTGATGGTTAAGAACATGTGTTGCTCTTGCTAAGGACTGGGTTTGATTCCCATCAACCACGTGGAGGATCAGAGTCACCTGTAACTTCAGTCCTAGGGAATCCCATTCCTTCCTTTGGTTCTCCCTAGGCACCTGGCAAAGTACACAATGCACACACATAGGCAGACAAAACACTTATACACCTACAATAATAAAATAAACAAATCTTTCTCTTTTTAAAGAAGCCTCTCTGGCCAAGGGTTAGAGCAGCTATGAGTGTATACATAAATATTTAGAAGGCGCTTGACAGTATGAGCATTTAACAAAATACCAGTAACAGATTTCTACCCTAGAGCCTGTGATCTTCACAAGAATTTTCCTGCCCTCAGTGAACATGTGCTTGTGAATTAGTTCAATAGTTATTGGTTTAAGTGTATATAGTGATTACACAAACAAGTCTAGGCTAGAGTACTGAAGCCAGGGTGTGGGTGAGGAAGACAGGAAACACCCCATTGCCAGGTCCCTGAGTCTATGCTCTGCTGAGCATGGGCAAGGAGCTGAGTGAGGAACCAGCAGTGACAATCCAAGTTACATCTTGAAGAAGGAACACTTTTCTAGACCACCTTCTTTACCTGATGAGGTCATTTGAGATAGATTTATATTAAAACAGAGCTTGTGTGCAAAACATGGGCCTCCAAATAAAATGCCCTCCTGGAGGAGTTTTCCTTTTGTCTGCACTCCCTGGCTACCCCACGTAAAACACACACACAAAGATGTTCACAGGAGAGAGAAAAAGATAGATGAGAGGTAGATAGATAGATAGATAGATAGATAGATAGATAGATA
>LOJH01006042.1:15268-32003 GCA_001685095.1 Ellobius talpinus | reverse complement strand
CTATAGCTCTGCTATAGCCCAAAGCAGTTCCTTTATTTATCAATGGTAATCACAACCTACAGAGGGAAATCCCACATCATGGTATGGTATGATTCACTTTCCAGTCTGACAGATGAGAAAAAAGAAGTGTCTCCCTTAGTTCAGGCAACTCTGAAGCAGTTCTGTGAACAGGTGGCTGATGAACAAGAGGAAGCATCCTCACCTTGCCAAAAGTAGACCATGAAAGCAAGTGCTTCTGTCTCTTTTTATTGCGGTACTCCACTTGAGAGACCCTAATAACTGTCCCAAACTACACCACTGTGTACCATCACCTAAGGGGTCAGCTTTTCAGCATAGGAACTTAAGGATACAATATTTGATATATAATGGAAAATTAGCAAAGATGTGTAAATTGTTCAGGGTGAACATGGACAGATGTGGGGATAAAAATCTAAGTCTCTCCTTTTCCGAGCCTGTGTTTCTGACACTATGGTTTGTTTTCAATTTATGAACAGCTCACAGGCAGAAATTGTGCATATCCATATACATAATAAGCATAGCCTTTATTTTGGAGCCCCTGCTTACTTGCTGCTCTGTAAGTCCACGCTGCTCTGTAAGTCCACGCTGTTCAGATTTCGGAGAGGGAGAGTCAGCTAATAGAACCTCTGTGAATCACCAGCATCAGTTTTGGTAAACAGGTCCACTGAGGGAAGGAAGGAGAAGATCCAGTAAGATCTGAAAGTAGTGAGAATAGGTGTTGGGGATGGCAGGGGTGAGGTTGAAAACTTTGCAGGGATGGTGGCTGTTGGCTTGCTGCTCCCCTCCCTGCCCAGCGCTAGAAAATATGTCCATTAGGTGTCACTAGGATTGCAGGCAAAGTCTTTGCTGGTCCCCAGAGTCCTTCCTCCTCTGCACCACGAGATGTTTTCTGCTTCATTTCCTCCCTGAGCCCTCAACTCACCCTCGGAGTGCTCTGTTGTCTTCCTCATCATCCTAGCTGGAATAAAATATAACTGTGTCTGAAAAGTACAGAAATCAAAGCTCCCCTTGGGGATTTTTCCCCCGTATCACCTGTCGAATTGAAAACTGGTATGTCCTTGAATAGATATGTATTTCAGGCCGCAGGGGTGCTAATTTGCAAGGCCCATTACTCAAATAAAACATTAAAAAGAGACTTCCGTACTCCGGCGCTCTCGGCTGTTTCCACTCCAGCACGAAGGGTGCCAGCCATAGGTTTCCTATCAAGCTTCAGAGCCCAAAGTCAAGATTTATCAATTGGTATTCTGACTTTAACTTTTTGCACTTTCATTATGTCCTCGCGTTGTGAGCTCAGCCATAGTTCTTTCGGCTTCCAACAGGCTTGAAGCTAATGTAGAAGACAAAGTGGACTTGGAGAGTGCTCCCAGGGGTCCTGAGTGACCATTCTGCTGTGTGATCAGCAGTTGTCCGTGAGGTTGAAAACTTTGCAGGTGAAAGGATATTCGGGGTGGAGGGGGGGTACTGCTGGGCCCCAGGGTGTGGGTAGCCCTGCAGTGCTTTGCTTTTCATGACTTAAATGTTTATAAAAAAGAGAAGTCTTTATTGGTCCCTCCAGCTCAAAAGGAAGATAAAAATTCTGCTGAAAATTCCATCTTCTCTTGTATTTTCATAGAGTCCAAATTAGAGCATATTTATTCTTTAATACTATAAATTAAATATTTGCATATAACATAATTTCATAAACCTTCCCCAATGTCTCAGTAGCATGCTGCTCTGGGGACAATGACATAAATGAATTAATCAGTTCTCTGTCACTATTTACTTAGCTTGTATCTGCTGCAGTGACTAGCATCTTCATGCTAATTTACCTTGCAGGCTAATTCAGAATAATGACCACTTTTATGGGACAAAGTCCTTGAAATGGAAGTTCTGAGTCCATAACTATGAGCCTTCTAGAATCTTGGTAGCTATTTCTAGTAACTTTGCACCGATGGGGCACACACACAAACGACTCCAGATCACTGTCTTTGCATAGTTATGTCCATGCTCATAACTTACAGGATTCATATGGACATGGAATGCCACAAACTATGGTGAAGTACTCGATCTCTGCTCCGTATTTAGGTTTCTGACTGAGTCCAGCTTAGGCACAAAAATGTGATAATCAAACATATCAAAGAATAAACATTTGTGTTAGGATAGGAGATCTAGGGAGATTATTGTGTCTCCATGTCTTAGGTTTGCTATAGTGAAATGAGATATTTTATACTTTAAAATTAATTAAAACATGATATATGTTACATCACAGGAATGTAGTTTCTATTTATACAGAGAAAGAACATTCATTTTGCAAAATACTTAGTGTTCCTTTCTGTATGCTAGGGAAGATATTCCCCTTACTGATAAATGGGATGGTTTCCCATCATACCCTGCCTGGAAACTGGGAAAGGTGATTGTAATTTAGAGCAATTACGGCAAACTATTGCACCTGTAGAATTAGAGGCCATTATCCCGGAATCTTAGATGGATTAATTAATGAATCGGCAAATAAAGTCCATGATGAATTACGAAACATGATATTATAATTTTATGATAAAGCATCTCTCTGTAAGATATTACATTTCTGAATGAAATAGTAATGAGTCCCTCAAGATTTTAAAGGAAGTTCTAAGTCCTTCCAGACAAGACAGGAAACAAAAGGAGCAAGTGGAAAAGACAGAGGGAAAAGACATGCCCTTTCATGTTAACATGAGACCATGATGGGAGTGTAGGGGCCTGGGCGGCGATGGTGGCTTAATGCCCTGCCATGGTACAGGGAAATAACATCGCCCACATCAGATGGAAGAGAAGGTGCTTTCAGCCTATCGGGACTAACAGGATTTTAAATTCATCTTATAACCTTTTAATGTTTTTTCTTAGTAAACTGCACATGCTCCCCTCCCTTTCCTAGCCTCCAGGTCCCAGTGCCTACGCTCCACATCAAAACTGGAAACCCTGCAAGAAGCAGGAACTAAAATTGCTTTTCAGTGGGTCCGATTTCATGCTGAGCAGGAAACGGGAGCTGGGAGATGAATTGGAAGGCCACGCTTGTCAGCGAATGAAATGTGATGAACCTCAGAGTTTTATTGACATGCTGCGGAGGAGCTGGCTACAGCAGCTGGCGCAGTGGCTTCCTAATCCTCTGTTCTTGGGGTGGGAGTTTGACCCAATGTGTTCTGTTAGAGATGATACATATTTATTAGATGCTAGAGCTTAAAAGAGAGAAAGAATGTGCCCAGTGGCAGACACTTCCACAACCAAACCTTTCTTTTATTAAAATAAATAGACAGTTTCAGTGCGACCACTTTTCCTTGGAGTGGGAGTTGCATTAAGTGATGACCTTATGTCCCTGCACAGAGAAGCTCTGTCTAACCACTTGTTGGGGAAGAGGAAGGGAGGGGGGAAGGTGGGGCACCTGTGGAGCATTTTATGGGTTCCAGAAAACCAGTCTGCAGCCCTGAGAATCCTGCAGTTCTGCTAATTACATCCCTCCTCTATTTCACCTGGATGAAATCAATTGCAAGCAACATCCAATCTCATTTTCCTCGGTACATTTTTGTGTGATATAGCTGTACTCCCAATGCTTTCTTCTTCTCTAGGAATGACTTCCTGACATTTCCCAAGGGGCAATGGCCTTCACAAGTGAGGGACAGGTGCACAGGACATAATATAGTGCTTCCAAGTTCTTTCAAATAGGCTTTAACAACCATAGAGCCAGAAAGACAGGTACATACTTAAGTCAGTCTTAACATTTTTGTTGTTGTTGTTTTAATAAACTATTCTGTCTCTGTCTGTCTCTCTGTCTCTCTCTGTCTTTCATGTGTGTGTGTATGTGTGTTTGTGTCTGTATGTGTGTTACATTTCTTTTCCTGGGAAGACTCACAGAAAAATCTACTCACCTCTAATAGAGATGGCAACACAGACCAAGAAAATACTTATTTAAGGGAACCAATGGATTTCCTGGAGTTACATCCAGAAGCATGTGGGATGGGTTTTGACAGGACACTAGTGACCCAACTGCAGCTCGATCAGCACAACATCCCCTTCCAATATTGGTAACAACTCGTGTTAATTGCAGCCCTGGCTCTGGTTGCAAATCTTACAGGCAGATGCTCCACTTAAGACTTTCCTGTACCCCAGTTTGTCACCTATGTGAACATCATGGAAAAGTCCTCGAAGCTTGTGTGTTTTTGTGAGCCTTGGAACCTCCCTTTTTATATGTGAGAACATGTATATGTACAGGTACATGTTCATTTATCTTAAGGAGGAAATGAGATGATAAAAGAAATAGAAAGGAAAAAACGGGAAGATTGTTTTTCTTATAAACTCATGTATAGCCTATATTTGGCGTATGTATACATATCTGCTTACACATAGCATATACATACTACTCCTGTATACATCACAGAGACACAATGTATGTCTCCACAAACACACATGTGCATATATGCCAAAATACATACATACATAATATGCACACACACAGTGGTGACATGTGGTTTAATGCTTTACCCTGGATGTAACCTTCAAAGCGCTGACTGCCAACTGTCAGTTATGCTAATCTAGCCCAGTAGTTCTCAACCTTCCTAAGGCTGTAACCCTTTAATACAGTTCTTTACATTGTGGTGATCCCTAAACATAAAATCATTTTTTTGCTCCTTCCTTCATAACTGTAATCTTACTACTGTTATGAATCATAATTTAGATATCTGTGTTTCCGGAGAGAGCATGACCCATGTGCAAGTAGATTTCCTCCAAGAGACAGGAAATAGTCCAAATGACAGGTGCCAGAAGCAATGTCCAGCAACTTACTGTAAGATGCTTTTGAAATCTGCATCAAGGTTTAGAAAATGTTTGAACCCTCACATACAGGGTTTAATCCCCAATGCTGCAAGTTTCAGATGCTTTAATCTACCCTTTAAAGTGCTTGTTCGTATTCTTGCCATTTAATGGCCCTCGTCTGGCTGGGTTCCTCCCATTTTTCCCATCTGCTGAGGTCACTTTGAGTCTTCATATTAACTTAGCCTCCATGTTCATTGAGTTTCCTCTTCTGTAGATAATCCTTTGAGGGTTGGTTTGGAGTTAAGACTGTAAGGAATGGGTTGTATTTCCTAGAACCTGCCTTAGACTGTCTCTTTGAAGTTCTCTCTGATATATCAAATTTAAGTTGTATTTCTGAGCTTTCATTGCCCTCCTAGGCAGATTCCATCCCTCTGTCCCCCTCTCTGTCATGAGTGCTGAGCAGGTGTGGTCAGCTTTGAGCCTGTGGCTTGGTCACTTCCATCCTCTATTCTTCTATCTCTTCCCTGGATTCCACTATAGGGAAAGCTCACCTTTGATTGTGCTTCATTCAGAACACCTCCCCCAGCTTTCTTATCTGTCTTTCTTAGTACTTTGATTCTTTTTAGAGTTCCTACTAACAACATGTGTCAGCTGGTGAAGAGCTCTTGGACACTGTTAACCTTTCTTTTTATCAGAATGCAAGCACTCAAGGAAAGTGCTCATATTGCTATCTCCTTTATCACATATCCATAACATAGATATTTACTTATTGATTATTTTACTGGTGAGACGTTTCCGACTTTCAGGAAGTTTATGCCCAAATAAAACTCATAAATACTAAACTATCATCCTGCAACATATGAATAAACACATTAGAATATTTCTCTCAAGAAAAAGCCACTGCAATGGCAGTGGAGTTAGCATGTTGTCATGTTGTATACAAGATGAGCCACTTTTCCTTTCTGTACAATTATACATTGCAGTGCTTGCACTGAGATGAAATCATTTAAGGACGTGGTTCTTAATATGTTGCCTCATCACTGTGTGTCTACTGTGTGCATACTGCATCATGATATCTATTGTCATAGGCCTTTTCTAAAGCTGGAAAAAAGTAAAGTTCTTCATAATAGAAACTGTTTTTCATATTTCATTTTATACCTACAACCAATTTAACATAGACTCTACATTAAATACATCTTTATCAAAAATTGTTTGTGGATGCCAGTATACACCAGAGTTGGAACCTCACTACCACACTCATGTGCCCTTAGATTATAAATAGGAAATGTTTATGAGATTACTGACTATATTACAGATATTTAGTAAACACTAAACATTCATTTCTTAATTGAGATAATATCATATGGTAATTTATTTAAATGTATCCATGTATCTTATTAAAGTGAACTTGTTTTAAAAGTAATGCAGCTCGAGGCAAGAACCACTGATAAATGCTCAAATTAGTGGGCAAAACTTTAATGAAACAGAATATTTGCATAGCTTCAAAGTATCTTCCCCCAATGTTTGTTAAAAATTCTTTGTTTGGTTCTGTGGATTGAACCCCATGTCTCTTATATGCTAGACACAACCTTTAATACCAAGTTGTACCCTCATTTAATTGAATTGCTTTTAATGATCATAAAATTTTGGATGTCCTTCTTCTGGGAAGAACTTAATTCATCTTCTTTATAGTCAGACTAGATATAGAGACACTCGCCAATTGAACGGAGCATGGATAGGGAAGAGATATATAGCATTATAAAGTGAGAAACATGGAAGATGTCCTAGGAGCCAAGAGACCTGCATGCACACACATGGCAGTGTTATGTGGGTTCGTGTCTACTGTGATGAGATAGAGCAAGGACCACAGCTCTGCTCTGTGCTTCCTGAGTCTGATCATGAGAAAAGATCAGATAAACAGATCAGAGGCTCTCTACAAAATACCTGACTCTTATTTCAAAGTCAAGTACAACGAAGATCAAGGTACTGCTACAAACTGGAAAAGACTTAGGACACAGGACAGATAAGTGCAATGTCAGAGAGAGGACTGCCAAAACTGAGGAACCTGTAGAATGTCTGCAGCTTAGCTAGTGGTGCAATTCCCATGCTAATGCATTGCTTTTGATTATTAGACCATGACTATTTAATGTTATGCCAAGACTATATGAGAATATTCTATATTATCATTGCATAGCTTCACTAAACCTAAAAGAAGTTTAAAACAAAAGGGTTTTCTGTTTTTGTTTTATTCTAAAGAATCTGACAGAAAAAGTCCTGCTTGACTGGATTCCCTTTGTATCAAAAACCCTGCTGGATTCTGGCCTGCTTCTGTTATGCAAATAAGATCCTGCTTCCCCCTCTTTCTACATTCTACGTATAAGTGGAGTCATTGAGATATATACCATATGGTATGGATAGATATCTCTGTGAGTTAGGGCATACCCTTTTAGGCAGCTCTGAAGTAAGAAACATTATAAGTTTTTAAAATATCTTCCTTCCCTTTCTTAAGGAAAGTAAAAACTATATGACCCCTGTCACATGATCAAGAACCGATGATGCTGCTGGACATTCCATTTAAATATTTTAGCATGAAATAAGACATATATTAAATGAAATACACCAGACTCAGAAATACAAATACTGCTTGTTTCTATCACTTATAGAATCTATATCTATAAGGTGTGTGTGCATGCACACTCATGGGTATGTGTTGCTCATGAGAGTGCAAAGGGAAATATAAGAAGGGCATAAAAGATCTTAAGGGAAGAGGAGGGAAAAATAGAGGAGATGACAGAGTTCATGTGGCATGAAAGCAAAACTTAGGGTGATTTGGAAGACTGGGAAACAGCAAGCAGGCACCAAGAAAGTGGGAGAAGGTGCTGAAGCAAGGTATTCATCGCCTCGTATACTAATTTTAAAAAGGAATAAAAGGAAAGCATTTGGCTAAAGCATCAGCCTTTATCTGTCTTTTATATCTTTTGACCTTGCTAGCACAGTAGATATGTAAAGAAAACATATTATTTTATGAAAATTTTAGAGCAATTTAAAATTTCCCTGTTCTGGTTGACTGAGACATTTATTCCCTACATTCTACCTATTGATTCATGAATTCTCAGTGCTTACAGAGGACGAAAATACACATACCTAGCATTTCCCCAATAACACCTACAGGTTAAGGATGATCCAGGTGAGTTTTACCTGTATGCCTACTTAATCCAATTTTTGGTTCTTTAGTTTGATCAGACTTGAATATAAAATAATAATGATAAGCATACTCCATTTCAAGTTGTGCCTTGAAGAGAGACACCTACTCATATGGAAGGGAGTTGCTTCCCATCCTTCATGATGCTGCTTATCTAAAAAGACATGCAGCCCTTACACCAGAGGGATTGTAAAGAGAGCCTTCTGGGAAGAAGGCTGTTAATTCCTCCAGCTGAAATCATTAGCTTTGTGATCATGAGGACCATATAAGCCACAGATTTATCACCTCAGAGTCAGAAGGATCAGGACTTTCTTGGTCCAGTGGGACAGTGTGGGAACCGTTTTTCAGTGCTCTTGGTATAGACCCCCTTCACCACTCATGGCAGGAATACGGGATAAATGAGAGCGCCGCACGATATGAGGCACATCCCTTCATAGTGCATTTCAATGGTTGATTTTGGTGAAAGATGAACTTGCAATTTCTTTCATCTAAGAAATTCTACCTGGTGATTTTACTTATTTTCTCTGAATAAATCTTTCTCTTTTCTATGACAGCCCTTTATCTGTGTGAACAGAACTGTCATACCCACCCCAAGTCAAATATTTTAAAGCTTAATATAGTTCTTTTATGAATTCCTTTATTGCAAGGTTGATATAAACATGTGTATTTATTAATATTCCTCTTTAAGGAAGATGCTCAAAGTGGAGTACATTCTGAGTCATCATCAATTAGTGTGCACTGGTTTGTACACATTAGAATTAAAGAGGCGCATAACCGGTCTATGCACAGAACTAAATTTTACCCAATGCTATTAATGGCTGCATTCTATTAAAAGACCTTAATTTAGGAAACAGTTCTTCCCATTGGTCAAAACACAATGCCATGAGCCATTTCTCATCCTACATGAATGATGTAATGTTGTGGTTGTGCACGGATTCCTCACTAATGTGGTACGGTTTTGTTCTTGTCAGGATGGGAGTCCTAAAGAAATTCAGCTCAGTACAAGTTACAAGAGTATGTCACATGGGGTCTCAGACCTGAAGGGCCAAGCAGAATGGTGGCAAAACCTGGGTAGTCAATGACATATCCTTACTTGCTCTCCTTTCTTAGTGTTTCTGTGTAGAGCACTAATTTCATGTGTTCCTTATCTTCCACAGACTGTCAGGGATAACGAAAGGCTAGAGTGAATGTGCTTGTTGCCATCTGGATCTTCCATTCCACTGGGCTTCGGCTCTGAGGCTCTTTGCTACGGTTGCATGTTGCTGCTCTCACATTCTCTCCCACAGAGCATCGTCTATTCCATTAGCTGTCAACTTTCTGCAGTCAGTTCTCCCTCAGAAGCCCCTGATCCTTTTACCTGTGGAAACGGTATCTGACTATTTTATCATCTGGCTATTTCAATTAAATTACATTAAAAAAAGCATACAGTAAGGTTAAAAATGATCACTATATCACTCCAACTTTCTTCCATCCCCAGAAGGTTAATTGAAAGGCGGCCATCTTGGCGACGTTTAGACAAATGAGGATAATTATGTGTTCTCCAGCTCTTTGCGAGGTTAATTGCTTAGATGTATGAAGCCTTGAAGAACAAAGAAGGAATAAATCAGAAACAGGAATATGATCTGATAATGGAATTCAGTATATTCGTGTACAACTCAAACAAATAAACCGCTAATTAGATGAACTTGTTCAGTTACATGAATTTAGTGCTAGTTTAGTAGGGTCAGATACTCGGACACCCCAAATCCATACACTGTATTTAGAGGGTTCAGAGAGGGAGTGGTTAACTATGTAAAGATATAAGGAGGCTCCTAAGGGTTGGTGCAGGGTAGAGGGCAGGCTTGTGTGATGGAATTTCACTGCATTGTGTCAGTATGTTCAAGTAGGCATTGATCTTTTACTGCATAATTATCCCCCTACCCCACTTCTCTTCAGGCAGCATCTTTTTAACCATCGAAGGTGACAGCAACAGTATTATGAACACCATAGTTTGAGAAAGCAGGGAAGGACCATCAGGAACAAGGGTGATAGAACTGGTACTCTTCTTGGCCACGATCTTTCCACCCACTCCTGCTGTGAGTAGAAAAAGACAGTCTGAAAAGGTGTCAGAATGGTCGACTCTAGTACCGTGGTTCCTAGTAACCTTCCTAATTAATGCTGCGACTGTTTAATACAGTTCCCCATATTGTGGTGGCCCCCCAACCATAAAAATCATTTTGTTACTACTTCATAACTGTAATTTTGTCACTGCTATGAACTGCAATTTAAACATCTGATATACAGGATATCTGATATGGGACCCCCAATGTGTCACAACCCATAGGTTGAGAACCACTGCTCTAGTAGATTCCTTACAAGGCATTCAGCTTAATGCCTTTGTTTTTTAGCTATTCGGTGTATATACAAGTTAACGCAGGCAGACACTAGCTTTGTACAGTTAATTTTCAGCCAGTTCTTTTTACTCCCACTTTTATGATGGAGTTCTGCACAGGGAACCCGTTGCTTCAGCTGCCTCTGTCTTTCCACCTACCTGCCTCTGTTGGCTGAACACTAACTTCCAGCGAGTTAGCCTTCTGTTTGTCACCGTATTTCATGTTTGCGCTTTGTCTCTCCATTAATGCTAAAGGTTTAAAGTCAGTAAAGAGAATTTATATCAGAACTTTGTAAATGGTGTTTTCTGTGGAATAACTTTGCTTCTCAATAGCCGCCATATAACTCTCTCTCAGCCATTTGAATTGAAATGTATGGGAAACAGTTTCCTTGACGTCATCTACCACTTCTGGTTCTTATATTTTTTCTCTTCTGTCTTCCACACACATCGCTCCCTTGAGAGAAGTGTGATATAGATATCCCACTTAGGCCTGAGCTTTCTACGTCATTTTTTTCCTCTGCTTGTTGACAAGCTGTACGTTTCTTTGTTAATTACCATCTACTGTGAGAAAAGCTTCTCTAATGAGGTGTAAGTGATTTCCTGATTTATGGATATAGACAAATGTCATTAGGAGTCATTTTACTGCTATGTTCGTTAAGCTGAAGAATAGTAGTAGGTTTTTACCTAGAGCCCATGACCTGCCTAATTTCAGGTTCTTTGTTTTATTGACAGTATCAGGTATGAGTTTTGTCTTGTGAGCCTTAAATATGATTAAAAGGTGGTAACTTCAATGATATTGGTACCCCTATTGCATCACTGGACACATCTTGCAGGCATGTCATTATTTTAGATCACAGGATTTGTAACTGGGTGAGACTGAAGATCACTTTTCTCCTCCAGGAGCATGCATAACATATTCCAGCATCATGAACTCTAGATAGTAGGGGTGAAGATTCCAGTTGAAAACCAGCTAGATTTCTTCATGTTCTATGCCACAAGTATATGAAGTCTTCAGCAACAGGGCCTTACCACTAAGTTCTGGAGGGTGGCCAATAGCATTAGAAGTAGCTTGTAATGCCTGGGGAAGGAGTATATGAAGCCCCCTAGCATTTGCCTTTGTCTTTCAGTTCAATGCTGGAGTCAGTTTATTAAAGGCATCTCAAGAGCAGTCCCAAGCTTCTGGCTCCAGTCTGGCCTTATTGCTTTCCAGGCTGCTGTGCTCTTCTTTGTTATGACTATTTCCAATATCTCTGTTTTAATTACACCATATTTTTCATCCCCAGCTACCTCTCTAGACTACAATCTTATTTAAAGCGAGGCAGAGTATTTTTTTTAACTTAAAATTTTTTTTGGTAAGTATATCCTCAGCTTGTTCAGAATAGCCATAAAGTAATGAAATTTGAGTCCTTTAATATACATCTTTTGAAAGCGTTTTTCTTTTTCACTTTAATTTTTGGCTGTTTCATTGACATAGAAATTTAGTTTAAGTTCCCCACAGACCCATGATGAAACAGGTTTCCTGACACTATACCAGCCAATATGTTCCTAAACTTTATAGATCTATGATTCTGAGTGCTTCATATAAACCCAGTATCCAAGATAACCCCTTAAGATTCAGGTGCCACATTGTCATCATAGTCTCCACACCATGGCACCTGTCCATTCCCATGAGTGACAACACTAACCTGAATCAGGGTTATAACCATCGCTGCATATCTGTGTGCCAGGTCTGCCTCATTATCAGCCCCTCCCATACCCCCAGGCTGAAAATACACCAGTATCAGGTTGGCCTCTCTGGACCCAGGTTGGACCCAAGCTCTAGGCTTGTAGTTAACAAGTGTTCAAGAGAGGTCTCAGAAGTCCCAGGTTCTGAGTTGATCTATGTATACCCAGATATTAGACTCGCATGCTGTGGTTAGAGAGAGGAACCAAAGCATGTCACCTGAGATCTCCAGCATCAAGCTGACCTTCAGAGCCTGAAGCTAACTTACAAAGATCTCTCTGTACAGGTAGACTGATAAAGGGGTTTACTTTGCAAGACTGTTTGGAAACATTGGAAGAGGAAATTAATTCATCTAAGCTACAGATAACAATGCAAAGCCACAAAGGAATGTGACACCATCAAAGCCAAAAACATTGTGCTAGCAACCCAGTCTGAAATACGGAAATCTGTGAGCCACTTGAAAAAGAACTCAATGTAATTATCTTAAGTTAGTATACTGTAAAGAACACAGATAGACATCTGAATAGACTCAAAAACAGTACATGAGCAGAACAACAAATTCAACGAAAGTACAGAAGCTATATAAAAGCAACTGAAGAAGTGTTCGGGACATTTAGAATGCAATGACTGAAATTAAATAATATGTTATTATGAGTGTTTTCACACAGATACAAGGAGAGGACAGAATCAGTAATCTTAAAAGCAGGTCATTTGAAATTGTTCGGTTACAGGAACTAAAAGAAAGAAACAAAAAAAATGAAGATGCCCAGAGTATTTATTAGACTAGCAAGCAAATCTTAAAGATTCTCTTTGATTTATAAAAAAGACACGTCTGTAAAAACCCATCATCACGGTTTGACAATATCACAGGTCGAAAATGAGCCTGATATGTATAACTTCTTGAGTACCATAGCTTACTAATAAAGCACAATACAGGATAGAGTTTTAGTTCATCACTTGTATGACTATGTGGCTAATGGGAGCTGTGGATAGCTTCTACTGCCCAGCACTACAGAGTACCAGCTATGATTATCATACTACTTGTGAATGGCCCAAGAAAACATCATGACTAAGTTGAAAGTTCCTAAAGGAGATTAGAAGGAGAAGTTGGGAGTCCATATGACCCAGACGCTGTGTTTACATGTTTAAATTGTCAAAGAATAAAAAAAAAAAGATATTCTATTTTAAAAATCAATTGTAACATTCCTGCTGGATACATACTTTACACCCTCCTAATATAAAACAAAATCTTAAGTTAAACCTTTGTGAGCTGTGAGTGGTCTGCATCTGCCCTTTAGGTATTTCAGAAGAAACAAAGAAAGAGAAAGCAGAAGAAAATACATTTAGTGTTCAAAACAAGAAGGCAAAAGCTTTAACTCTAGAGAGGGGGAGTGAATATCTACATCAAGCAAGAAAAAGAAAATGAAAAAACCCTTTTTTAATAACCATAAACATACTTCCTAAAGACAAATAATAATAAGATTCTCCAATCAGAGGCCAAAATAGAATCTTGAAAACAGCAAGAAGATACCAGTTGATCACATGCAAAGCGACCTCTTCTCTTTAAGATTAGTAGTAGAAATTGATATTTAACATCATGAAATAGTGTGGTGACATATTTGAAAGTCCTATAAGAATAAAATTTTGGAATAAGATTATATCTAGCAAAACTATCCTTCAAGGATGAAGGAGAGATAAAGAATTTCCAAAACAATAAAAATGAAAGGAATTATTGTCAATAGACTTTCCATAAAGAAATGCTAAAGAAATTTCAGGTTAAAAATATCTAAGAATTCTAACAAATGTGTATAAATCTCTACTTGATATTAATTTAGGTGAATTCCAAATGCTATAATACCTTTAAAATAACATCTAAATCAATTTTAGCTCTAATATAAAATTCTAATATTAAAATAACTATAGACATATTTTGATTAATAAACATTTGGACAAACAATGTATAGGTATATACATTTGTAAACATCATAAAGTATGAGGTGAGAAGTTAACATGTATTAATGTGTTCATACATGTTTTATATCTGTTTTGTGAAGTTGAAGGTGTTGTCAACTTAAAATATAATGTTACAATGATCATTAAGGTGTACACATAGTAACCAAAAAGAAAAAAAACTGATAGTGGATAAAACAGAAAAGAGTAAAGAATCAGACTACATTGCTACACATATGTATACACACACCCATAAGTCATATATCATCATATTACAAAAGAAAATCATATGCAAGAATAAGGGAACTATAAATCAGTCAAAAATCAATTAAAATACCAGTAAGAAATTACTACCTACAGTTCAATCTAATATGAAATGATTATTAAATCCATCAATCAAAAACCTTGAAATGACTGATAAACAGAAAAAAAATCACAAAGTGAACCAACTGGATGCTACCCAAAAGCAAGCTATGTTAGATAGCTTGTGATGCATAAGCTCAAAGTGAAGACCGTCAAAAATGCATTTCATTCAAACTGCAGCCACAAGGGAAAAATGTGATCATACTTTACCAAATAAAACAGACTTTAAGTAAAAGCAAGGACTGATTCTAAAGAAAACAAAGATCATAATTTACTGATAAGGAGGTCAGTTCATCAATACAACAGTTGCCACTCAGCCTGTCCTAATGGTAAGTTTCAGGTTCAGGAGAGACATTGTCTCAAGGCAATAACGTAGACAGTAACAAAGGGAGGCACATGACATTCTGGTCTAGCTTCTGCATACCGGTGCATGGATGCAGGCATAGAAATACTCATGTGTGTGTACTACACACATATACACGCCCATACTCCACGTATGCACATAGTATATGTATATAGTATACACATTGCTATCCTTGTGTAATTGTTACGTCCATGTGGTAAAGTACTGTACTAAAATTTTACTGTGGGTTTTCTCTGCTCCTGTTGATGTGAACTCTGCCCAGTGAACCTGTCCCGTGACACCAAGGTGCCTACAAGATACATATGATCAGGCTTACTGGTGGCACATTTGATACAAAAGCAAAGAACTGACTTCAGGGTTGCATATCTCCAAATGCAAGAGCCAAGCAAACTTACTGGTAGCATATTTAACTTTAAAAAGGGGTTAGCTGTAGTTTTCTCAATTGTTGGATTAATATTGGCTGACAGTGTTCTGCGTGCCAAAAAAATAAAAAATAAAAGAAGGCTTGGGGAACAGTTGAGTCGTGGTCCCACGTGCACGAACTGCTCTAACTTCAGCTCCATTTCCTGTTCCTTTTCTCCATGTCTTTGTCTTCCAGTGCAGACTGTCCCAGGATTCTGTTTGACAAGCTCATGTATATGCTGGAATATTCCCTTGAAGTGTGGTGCTGTTTCCTTTTCCATGTTTGCGAGATTTTATTGAATGCCTGGTCTACCAAATTTCCATCTCTTGTGCTCGTTGTTGTTCTATGACTGTGCCTTTAATGCTCCCCTTACCCCCACCTTACTAACATTTTAGGAAGGAGAAAGACTGATAAATGTAGTGGGTAATATCTCCCAATTCAAGGTCTCCTGGTTTGTTTGAGAAGTAGATTTTGCTCATCCTACGTGTCATTAAATGTGCATTCAGATCTACCAACTGCACTTTCCACATGTCAGCTAAGCCTAACTTAGACTAATGAAGCTATTCAGCGCCTTCAAGAAAGCTCTCAGTATCTATCTCCTTCAAATAAGGCATCCTTCTGAATGAGTTATATCGGCTCTTGGAGTGTTAAGCCCCTTCATATGCTGCTTCATTGCCCACTTTAAATTACATGTTCCTTTTCATATTGTTCATGCTTTTGTCTTTCTGCTTTTCATCCCTTCCCTTCCTCTCCCCTCCTGTCCCCTTTCCTTCCCTTCCCTTTCCTCCCTCCCCTCCTCCCTCCCTCCCTCTCTTCCTTCCTTCCTTCCTTCCTCCCTTTATTTTTTTTAGCCTGGAATGCACTGTATGTTTACTCCCTATTATGCTTTGAGTTGCTTTTACTCCATAAAAATTTATGCTGAAATATAATTGCAAACACAACAGTTTGAACAGGAGGTGGGACCTTCCAGAGGTAATTCGATCATAGGGGATTTACATTCATGGAGGAGTTAAGGTTGGTGCCATGAGAGTGGTCAGCCAGGAGAGTATGTTGGGATAATGTGACCCAGGAGCCTTCGTATGGTTTCTCTCACTGCATGTGTTCTTCTCTGTACACCTCTGCCATTGCTGACCTCATGGTATTGGACTTCCCAAACTGTGAGCCAAATTAAACTGCATTTCCTTATTAGTTGTGTATTCTCCGCTATTCTTGTTAAGCAACAGAAAACGAATGAGAACCTTTTCCTCTACCCAAGTCAGGCTGCAGACTGAAGTGTTAAAATATTGGAGTCCTCTGATACCATTTTGGGGTCTCTCTTTGCCCCCCTCACTTCCCTTTCTTTCCATTCCTATATCTTCAATAACTTTTATAGCATTTTATTGTACTTTTTGTGTGTCTACAATCTTGAAGTGTCATGGGAGCATAGGAACATGGTAGCAATTGAGGTGTATTCGGTTGCAAGAGACAACAGACACTCTGGCAAAAGCAAACGGAGATGACTTTTCTCAAGCAAGACGCCTAAAGATTCAGATCACAGAGTTAGGCCCAGATTTCCTTATGCCATGGGCATCGCAATCAGA
>LOJH01006042.1:4305-15139 GCA_001685095.1 Ellobius talpinus | reverse complement strand
CGCAATCAGATCACAGAGTTAGGCCCAGATTTCCTTATGCCGTGGGCATCGCAATCAGATCACAGAGTTAGGCCCAGATTTCCTTATGCTGTGGGCATCGCAATCAGATCACAGAGTTAGGCCCAGATTTCCTTATGCCGTGGGCATCGCAAGCGTTGTCTTTCTTTTCTCTGTGCTACTTGTAGTCTGTGACTTTTGTTGCAAGGTTTGTCATTTTCTTGTCACAAGACAACTACTCGAAATTCAGCTGTGCTTCTTCACTAGAGGCTCAAACCAAATTAAGGAAGGGAGGTGGCGAGAGCAGTGTCTGTGAGGTAAAACTCCCAGAATCCTTTGACAGATGTCTACCCTCCTTCTTATTACACAGAGCTGAGTCCTGTGATCAACTCCAATGGCAAAAAAAAAATCTAAGAAAACTCGTGCTTATGTTTGTGCACAATGCCTGGCATTTACTAAGCATTAATATATTGGTGTTTATAAAAGAAGACGGTGATTTTGGGGCATGGTAGGAAAGTCATTCTGTAGGATAAGAAATCTCAGTTCCCCAAAAACCAGAGATTTCATTACTAAGTTTTTTGGGTAATATATGACCTGATTGTCAGGAGTTATGAAGGAAAATCCAACTGGTCTTCTATCAGCCACAGTGAGTGTACTTTGTATTCTAATTTCTGGACCTAATCTGGCATGATAGACTGAAATAATGAATTGTGTGCTTTCTGTAGTTTGAGTTGAAGATTCTTATTACTGGGCCATGGCCATTTCCAGCCATTCTTATTTTCAATCTGAAACCAAATCACTAAGAGACAACTGTTCAGATGTGCCGACTCTCTCCATGGTGGCTGCTTATTATTTATAGCCTAAAAAGACAGAATGAATTTTCAATTTCTAAAGGAAAATAAAAACAAATTATAGTAAACCTTCACAAGGAGGGAAAGGTGGTAGCCTGTCACCACTCCATTTCCTCAAATAGGTTATTTGATTTTGCTTAATTGTTGGTGAAATTTTCTCAAATTGGCAATTATAATCTGCAGCTGATTGCTTACCTAGGTAATTTACAGATTTCTCATTTGGCAAGAATCCTTCATAACATTTCCCATGAAGAAGGGTTTCAGCCTCCCTTAGCTGAAGTTTTTTCTTACACATTCTATATCTGGAAGGTATTATTAGTTTCCCTATGGAATGTTTGGGCACTATTTCTGTTAACAATATATTTCTAAATGAAATCAAATAGCTGGATTTTTTCATAATAAAAAAAACATCTATTTAGGATCCCAATGGTCTTAATTGTTTAATCCCAAAGCAGACTAAATATCAAGCTCAGGTAGAAATTGATCAAATTATTCTAGTAATAATAAATCAGAATTATTTTTTTGGTGTAAGTGGTGGATTTCATAACTTGGATGCAGTCTTCTTCAACCCCTTTCCAACAGTCTCCCCACTTCTTTCTCTTGTCAGTCTAGTCTGAAATCAAATTTTAATTATTCTTATTTGCTCTTGTGCTGTGCATTAAGATAGAGTTTATCCACTTGTCCAGCTGTTTTGAAGATAATTGGTGGAGAATTCAACCTGGCATAAACTAATCCTCCTGGGCACAGAGCCAAAGCAGAGACATATTCTCCAGTGATACCAAACTCTCCATTACTTGTAAGCCACAGATTCCTACCTTAAGTCAAATACCGTGTGTTGTACAATAAAGTTAAGCACTTGGATTACAAAGCATGATTTGCATTTTTAATAAGTGTCTGTCTTAGGAAATTTTATAAATTACTGCATGGGGGAATTTTTAAAGTCAGTGGGAAAGGTTATTCTGTCGTCAGTTTCAACAGAGTGGTTGGTGGGAATTGTCTGGTTTTATTTATTTGGCGTGTACTTGAGTGCTGAGAGGTATTTTGCATATAGTTGCTGGCGATGGCTGCTTTGTCTAATTATTGACTCTGCAGATGCTAATGGAACACTTGTTTGGAGGTAGATCCCAACCATCCTCACAGACCAGGATGAAGTTGTGAGGAAGGCTTATTCATTGGCCTCTGCCTTCAGAAGCACGCCACTGAGCAAGGACATTGTGTCTGTGGTTTCTTTCCCATTGTGGTACAACCGCTCTGATCTATCCATTTTCTACCAAATATTGAATTGTTAACTTTCCACCAAAGTGGCCTGCTGAGTCTAAGACCGAGTTGAGAGCAGGGACATTTGGCTTGTGTTTAATACAGTTCACCAGTGTCATCTCTGCCCTTTGTGCCACTCTGGAACTAAAGGAGAAACTGATAAGCCCCATAGGACTTCTGGTTCTATAGATGCACGAGCTGCCTGGCAACGAGTGTTAATTAGCAGCAGCTAATTAGAGAGCTCATTTCATACGGAGTGAACTGAGAGCTGGACATTCCCCACCTACTCCCATTTCCTTCTTGAGCAACAGCTCCTTCTTTCTGTAACATTGCCAAGAGGAGAAAGGGGAGCTAGTCAGATCTGATCTCCCTATTGAACTTCAGGTTCTTGAATTTTTAGGTCTGCTAACATTGCTTGCCATAAATGATGCTTTTCTTCTGCTGCTTTTGATTGAAGAACACTAGAAATCAGTTGGGGAGCAGGTGCGGCATTGTGTTAGATTAACGCTGATTGAATTCTCACACAGCCAGCTGATTGAAGCACGTGTTCTGCAAGCTTATGATTCTGCAAACACTAGGTTGCAGCCAGGAGGGTATTTTGCCATATCATGTCCCTTAATCAACACTCTCTCATCTGTCAATACTGTCAACTTGCAGCTTGGATTCCTCCGACCACTCAGTAAAATAGCACCCTATGCTGGTCACAAGGACAAAAATAGATTTCTAGGAGAATAAAGGAGCCTCAGTTCCAAATGCTGTTTCCTTCTCATGCTGAATAGATGAACATTTATGTTATGAAAATAATAATATGTTCAGCAGACTTGGTAATGACACTGAATAGTCACAACCCTGGTCTCCATTTAACAGCATGGAGTTTGCTAACGGAACAAAAAAGGATGAGCTGCTCATAGAGAATGGTGGGAACTCCCCGTGGGAGTACAGCAGGTGCCATCCCTGGATGTACAGTCAACAATCAATTGTGCTAGCTTGCATTTTAAAGATGCTATGTGGTTCTGTCATATGCTAGAGGCTACCCTACAGGAAGGAAATGGAATTCACTGCTAGGAGAACTGACAGGCATAGATAGAAGGGTTTGGACAATCCAATAAAGATAAACAGGCTACAGCTTTTCTTTTTCCTTTGCAACTGTTGACATGTATGTGGATGTGTGCAAGTGTGTGCCCGTGCACATGTGACACAGATGTGGGATTCCTCTCTGTATGCTATGACTATGTCTTTTGACCGTTGGTTAATGAATCAGCTGCTTTGGCCTATGACAGGGCAGAATAGAGCTAGGCGGGAAAACTAAACTGAATGAGGAAGAAAGATAGCAGAGTCAGGCAGATGCCATGTAGCTGCCCAAGAAGCAAGATGTGAGGTAACAAATGCCGAGCCTCACGGTAAAACATAAAATAATAGAAATGTGTTAATTTGAGAAGTAAGAGCTACCTAGGAATATGCCTGAGCCACTAGCCAAACAGTGTTGCAATTAAAAGATTTTTGTATGAATATTCTGGTCTGGGTGCACAGTCTCCATTTACGTGACACAGCAAGAAGTGTGGAGTTCAGAGCACAACTTGCAGGAGTTGGTTTTCTTCCACCTTGCAGCTTCTAGTGATCAAATTCATGCAAATGTCAGGTTTACCAGCAAGTACCTTTTACCCACTGAGCAATCCTTCTGACTCAAACCATGAATTTTCTGCTGAGACTCTAAACTAGTTTTAAAGTGGACTAGTGGGCCATTAGAAGGTTTCACTAGGGAATGGCCATAGTGGGGAAATATCTAAAGGCATGAGCCATGCATGGACTTTCTTTCCTAATTGAGTACATGCTAGTTCGTGATTCACATATACAATTATTTTTTCTTTTGGATAATATATATTAACTATTTATATGTTGTATTATGCATGCATTATATACATATTGTTTTATACAAATTATCTAAGAGTGAAGAACAGATAATTTTAATTCAATTCCCTCATATGATTTGTATGCTTGTATGCACACACATGTGTATACATGCCTGTGGAGACCAGAAATCTATGTTGGTTGACTGTCATAATTATTTTTCACCTTATTCTTTGAGACAGGATCTCTCACTGAATCTAGAGTTTGTTGATTCAACTAGACTGGCCAGCAAGTGTGGGGAGCCTTTTGTCTCCATCCCCTCAGCACTGGAGTCACAACATGCATGCCACCATACCTGGTCTCTTTCTAAAATGGGTACTTGAATAGAATCTAGATCCTCCTGTTTATTCAGCAAGTCACCTACCATCTGAGGTATCTCACCAGCCCTAGGTTTTCATTCACCTTCATACCTAATGGGGTATCCCCGACTTCCTAGGATGCTGATGCTAAAGGCATTAATGTGTGTAGAATAATCTCTTCCACTTCGTGGCATCCTATGATTAAGTTAAATATTTTAGCACTCTGATAAGATAATCAATTGGGCCATGAGGTTGAGTGATGACATTTGCATGTCATCTTCCTACAAAATGCACTTTTCTGTATGGAGGGCTGATAATCTCTTGTAATGTGTTTAAGCTAAGATTTACATCATATTCCAGAATTCTGTTGGGTAAATCTTGAAATATTCACCCTACTGTCATAGCCTTAGACTCCCTTCCTTTATGCTCTAACCCAGTACCCAGCACTGTGCATTATGCACATACACACACTTGTAAACAGAGAGTCACATCATGCATACATAATATTGGAATATATGTTTGTGCAACCTATAAAAGGAAACAAAGGAAGGATTTGATACACCAGCAATTCAGTTTCTCTACCTTTCTAGCACTTAGAGAGCTGTAGTAAGTTAATCACTTCCTATAGAGACTGCTCTATAAGTTTCTTTTAAGATCCCATTGGTAAGTTACTATGCTAATAGATGCTGGGGCATGGCAATGCGTCATCCAAGCTTGTAGTCCTCAACATGTTCCCACTGTTCCACCTGCATTAGGATTCCTCAGGAGAATATTTGAGACATCTATATCCACTGTCAACACTTCCCTCCTGCCAGTGCAGGAACCCAGAAATCTTGACGGGGCAGACCCTGGAGGATCCTGTAACACTTGGAAATTAGAGAACCTCGTCTATTGCTTCTCAGTCTTCTGGCTAAGATGAAGTATAAAGAACCTGGTCCATGTGAAATCTCAAATCACATCTTGATGAATATTCTGAGTCTTAGGCCAGTGTGGTGCAGTGTGACTCCTGCAGATGGAGACTAACTTCATGCTGCTTCTGCTGCAAGAAGAGTCACTTTCTCTCAGCGTCAAATGTGACCACTCCAGTGTTTATTATTTTTCCCTAGAAATGCTTACTTAAGATACTAGGAAGATTTTTAATCCTGTATTAACTTCTTCACCCAAAATGTATAAGATATACTTAATAGAAAACGAATCTGCTCAGACTATTTATACGGCTGAGATGGGGCACCTTGCATGGGATCTCACGTACAGGTAAATGACAGACTGGGTTGGAGGGCCAGTGCTCTGACTCCCAGCTGTGTTCTTGAATTCTGTGCATCTTAGCTCTTCATGCCTCCTGACAACTCCTGTCTGCCCTCCAGAGATGTTAAATATCATTTTTTGGAATTGAATCAATTCAGTCAAAAATGGAGCTAAGCAAATTTTCTTCAGAGCTATCTCTTGATACTGAGTCTAGTTTTGGCCAAAAGATGAGGCTGTAGGTATTTTTCTCTTCCAGGACCCCTAGCTAGGAATGGGATTGCTTTGACTTCAAGAATCACAATTTCACCAATATGTGGAGAGTCTTTGCCCTGTTCTCAGAACAAAACCATTACTGTTAAGAGCAAAATTTGGACTGTCAGTCAGTCATCCAAATGATCTTTGCTCCTCATAAACTTGTCACTCCCAATCAATGAGAAAACTGAAAATCCTGACATAATGGTCAAATTGCTCTTCACAACTTAAATGACATTATTGAATGTTTTCTTTGTATATTCTGAAAATAAGCCTAGAAATGCATTGCACACAATTGTGGCTCATTTTATAGACTTAAATGGCAGTCTCAGTACTTATGATCTGTTACAGCATAATCCACGGAACAGCTCTGAGCTCAAGGAGCACAGCCACCCTTCTCACAAACACTTTCCCTCCCAACCTTACCAAAAGAGGGCTTAAAAAACATTTGAATCTATTGAATAATACGCCCTTGTTCTGAAAATGTAGACCACTTTTATGTATTGTAAAGTACCTATTCCATCAAAAAACAAGGATCCTATTCTTTTGTCTCTCCTTAAAGAGAGTTGAGGATGGCAAATTCTAAATTATATGCTCTGATTGGGAAAGTATTGGCAATCATTGTATTTAATACCTCGAAATTTAGAGTAGATGACTGAATCTGTCTTCAAAGCACTTGGTTTCCCAAGGTCATGTTAAGTTTCTCAAGGTAAGTTCTTACCTGGCCTCCAGGTAAGTTCCACACATGTCAATACCAGTTTGGCACTCTTGATTTTCCTCTCGTTCTTCCATTCACTGGTCTGGGTGGATGGATGTTGACACCTGAGCTCATCCCATGAAGTTTCTACTTGGACAAAAAGGCTTATGTTGTCTTTTAACTATACAGGATGAGTTTTTAAATTTAATTTTTGGCACTAATTAAAAATAACATAATTCCTAAAATCAAAACTATTAATTAATATGTATGATTTACGTGTAAAAGGCAGCAGCAGCATTTATCAATGCTTCCTAAGAATCTTCATAAAGATTCCATTTCGCAGACAAGAACGTGAAAACCATGTGGGTAAGTGACTTTGTGTAAATGGCACCAAAAGTTATCCCTAGATTTTAAAAGTCACTTGGAGTGCATTGTACAGCGAATCACAGAGAGTTCAATTTGCAAAGCAAATTAGTAGAATATCTGTTTTATATCAAACATTTAACTCTAAAAAAGTCCAGCATGCTGCTTTTTGGTTGCATGTAAAAGAAACTAAAGTGACTGATGCAAATTAGACTCATGGTATTACGAGAACCAAATCACTTTCTAAATGCTTGGTACTTAGTACTTCAATTTGGAAGCTGATTTTGCAACAGACAAGAAGGCTGCATTCAGAAGGCAGCACTATGATATGTCATAAAATGGTGAGATTAAGATAGAAGACTCTGACTTAAGTACGAGTTCTGCTTTTAATTCCCTGAGTATTTGAAGGATTAAAAAGAAAAGACTAGAAAAGAAAGAAATTAAAATAGTTTTATCTGCTGAGCAAATGCTATATATTAAGTTTTCAGAAGAACCGAGGACTGCATACTGATCTCGAGGCACAAATCAGTATGATGATACATCTTGCCATCCAATTGGATAAAATATCTTTATATATGTAGCTTAAGGTGGAGCAGTTTATAGTATTGTGTAGATTGAGCTATAGAAGTCCAAGCCTTGAATAGAGCATTCAAATCTACAAGGTGTTTAGCATCACAAAACTGGCCCTAGATGATTAAGCTAATTCAAGGAAAATTTAGTATCATGTTGAATTCTTCACACTACTACATGAAAGAAGGTAACAAGAAAGCATTTTTCAAAGGGAATTGTAAGCCCTCCTATTATTATTTAGCACTTATCAAGTGCAGACAATGTTTCTAGCAACTCCTATTTCAAATAGAATTTGATGGTACTTTGTCCAAAGATCCTGTAATATTTGTGTGACTGTTCCCATTAAAAGATAAGATCTAGGCGGAAGAGGACCAGTGGAAGTAGGGAGTAGGGCCAGTACATGATAGGGTAATGCTCATGACAGATAAATAAAAGTGAAGTACTCATTTGCTTTCTATACATATATGACCATGTCATAATGAAATCAATCATCCTGTACAATGCATGTACATTTTCACCATATAGGCACACATATGTGTCCTCTAGTTAAAATATTTTGGGAACACTGGAATAGCATAAAACCTATCTCTGGTGTCCAGGATGGCCATTATTTCCTAACATGTCAGTCAACAAATTTGAACACCTTTCTGCTTTTCTTTGCCACAGCCGTTTGACTTTGAAGTCCTTCAAGGAGGGGACTTTCCCTGTAAAAATGAAGTTTTGGTGGGGAGAAAAGTATTGCTAGCAGGCCTGTGATGGTATGCCCAAATGAAACCATCTTAAACATTAATAGGCAGCACTGAATGTATGGTAACACCGCTCCAGTGTTCTAACAGCGCTGGACACGAGAAAAGTGGGCAGTTCAGGACTCATCTGGCAATGCTGGAGAGCAGGACCAGAAAGAACGCCCTCTGAAGCACTTTGAATAGTGAAGGGATTGGAACAGGAGAAAGTAATGCAGGGAATGCATAAATAAAAAGTGTTTGCATTAGAAAGTTGATGCAACAACTTTTCATTTGGAATAAGAATCTTAGGAGTGGAAAGATTCGGTGAGGTCAGTCACAGTTAGCTTATTGGAGTGAAGCATTCTCTCTTTGGAAGACGTGGCTTGGTGAGGCTAGATGAGACATTTGTTGGTACAGTCGGTTTTGACTAGGAAAACCTAGAAGAACATCGTTAAACGCACAACACCGGCTTCATTTTCAGTGTTATGTTTGGGATTGTCAGGTTCCCCAAAGACAAGTTGCACAATCTGAATTAGAGCTGATGATACACACACATCTGCTTTAGGGACCTCAGGGCCTACACCTGAAGGACAGCCTTGATGGTGATCGACATGAAAAGGACTGACGGCTCGGAGAACAAGCCCTGACAGATCAGGAACAAGGAATGGACAGCTCCATAGGATAGCCAGACAGTCTAATGACAGCAAGCAGGAGCGGACATTAACAGAATGTGCCCCATGTTGATAGCTCAAAATAAATACCAGCTTGAGCAATCATGAAGACCCAGAGGAAGATGCTTTTGTTCTGAGGACCGAGTATTAATCCAAAGTTATACAACACTGTAAATGCCATCATATGGGGCTAATTTAACGATGTACATTGTTGGGAAAGGATTAGTGAAACCTCCCATTTTGATGGCCTGTTCCTAATTTGCATCTTTAACGAGGTGGGATCCAAGCCAGGTTCTGTTCCTTTGTGTTTACTTCGAAGGAACTGTGTTTATTTCTGATAATTACAAATAAATCTTTCTTCTCTTTCTCAAGCTGACTGAATAAAAGATGTTGGGAGTATGTTAGCGCTATAGCTTGAATAGCTATCCAAAATAGGAGAAGTAAAATCCAATTACAACTCCTTCAAAAATGTAATTAATGTTTTCTTCCAAAGAGGATGCTTGCTACATTTCATTTTAAAGCGACCATCTTCTTCTTCATAGCTTCTTGCAGCTTGTCTCAAAGAAAATTGTACCAGGGGAGCAGGGAGTCCAAACCAGGATGACACCACTGGGTGGTCCTAATAATACCAGCTCTGGGAAGAAGTATATTCAAGAGAATTCAAACCCGGGCATTGAAATCTGATCTGATGAGGAAGATTTTTAATTTGTCTCCAGGGAACTCAGGAAAACACTACTGATCTCTCAAAGTTGACTCATTTTAAATGTTTGCCAAAAAAGCCGGAGGGGGTGGGAGGAAACATATGTATTTCTAGACCCAACTAAGATGTGCACCGTTTGGAGGGACTTGAAAGCCATCTCAAAGCCTGCAAAAACTGCATGGGAAAGCTGAGGACTTCTGTATTGTAATAGATCCATGGAGTAGCAAGAGAAAATTAGTATGTTTTCAATGTAAGCCTAATCCAGCGATACTCATTTAGAAGCCCCATTGGCAGAAGACAGTGCAACCAGGTTTAGACATTAGTCCTGACATCAAACTAAAAATGATCTCTCCAGAAACACAGCTCTCTCAAGCATAATTTATTCGTTTTGTGAAAATAAATTGCTACGAAGGCTATGGATAGGTGGAAAAGCAAGAATGACTCGCAAACGTCTCACCATTAGAATGATTTGAAACCCAAGCTGTTTTTACCCTACACTTGTAAGACAAATGGGAGATTCAAACAAAGAAAATCAGCCCAGGGGACACATTCATCACTGAGGAGGAGTGACCACGAGGCTATTTATCCATCTGTCTGTGGTGGCTTTCCGAACAAATACGAGCCACAAGCTGAACAGGAACAAATTTTTTTCTGCCCAATTTTTACTCCCAATTCTTTGGGTAAATAGTAGGCACTAAGGATGTACTTGTTGAATCAATGTCTTATGGTTATAATCTTTATTTTCAAAGAAAGATTTGGGGCATTTTTTTCCTATTGAGGAAGAAAGATATGAATTAAAGTCTTTATAAACCAATCATGGAATTTGATTTGTATTTGATGTCTGTGTCCCTTATGGAAATGGCTGGCTCTTCTTGCGTATCAATTAATGCATTCTCTATATTAGATCCATCAAATACAATAAGAATCAGGATAAGAACACTGGATTTTCTTTATAGTCAAACTAACTGTATCACTTGCTAATTATGGGACCTGCAGCAATGAAACCTGACCTTTTTGAGACTTGATGCTATAGAATGGGAATAAAAATCCCTTGTGTGTCAATGTTTAGAGAATTCCTATAAATGATCCGATGATATTGTCTGAATCTAGCCTTTCTTTTCTAACAGTCATTTCTTTATCACTTGTCCCATTTCATTTTCCTATAAGTGAACAAAGGCTATCAGAACATAGCATAAGCTAGGCGGTAGTAGGGACACCTTTAATCCCAGCACTTGGGAGTCAGCTGCAGGCAGATCTCTGTGAGTTCAAGGCCAGCCTGGTCTACAGAGTGAGTTCCAG
>LOJH01006041.1:11579-33141 GCA_001685095.1 Ellobius talpinus | reverse complement strand
GGTGGTGGTGGTGGTGGTGTGTGTGTAGATAATTAGAATTATAAAACTTACCTCAGTTTCACAGACCAATATGTCCCATGACTCAGAACAGAATTGGCCTAATCTTAAATTATTTTGAAAATCCTCTATTGGTTTTTCAGGACTTAGACAGAATAATATAAAAATTAGGAAAATTGGCTATTGGACATTAGAATATAATCACAGATATAGTAGATTTTTTAAATCCCTGAAGCTAAAAATTAATTCACATAAAGGATATACTCACACTGAATCATTCTAGAAATCAATTCCATTAAATACATTGCTGATCCTTCCCTAAACCCACCCTAGGTAGTAACTATTCACTTTTTTCTACCAATGCTCTTAGTTTCCATGAGGCTGTAAAGTGTAGTGAAAGTGCATACTTCCTGACTCAGGACATACAATAACTTAAGTCAAATTGTACATCTGGCATTCATGAGCAATGGCCACTAAAATAGTGGCTAACCCTTTGTTTGAGTGCACAGTGGGGTTGCATGTCTCCATCACAACAGTTGAGTGGGACCACATAACTATTTCCAGTTAACTAATTGGAAATTAAAGAGGCATTTGCCACCTTGAGACCATCAAGATTACTGCTGGTGCATCTATCCAAAGCTGTTCTACAGCTAGGATGGCAGCCAAAAACTCTTTATTCTATGTTTAAGATCATGCATTATAAGCGAGAAGCAGCCTTTCATAGACATGGAATGAGATAGAAAGACTTGTTATATGAGTATAATGAGATACAAAGGACTGTTGAGTGTTTCATTATCTCTTCATAACATAGGCTGACTTGTACTGTATATTCCTTTTGGATCCAGTTGAGTTTCTGACATATTTGGGATAGGCAGCCATACATATAAATGAGGGAAATTCCTATCTTTCTCTAACTTGAATTATGAAGATGTAGTAAGTATCATCTGCATGAGGTAAAAACATGTCAGGAAATATAACTGTCTGAAGAAAGAACCCAAATGAGAGACTATGTTTTATTCCCAGCACACAAAACATAAAATAAATAAAGTTACAGCATTTTTTGATTAAAGACTTTTGTTTGCTTTTCTGTGATTTAAAAACTGTCCTTAATAACCAAGGCTAATAGCATATACCTGCACTCTTAGTACTGGGGAGGCTGAGGTAGGAGAGCGGAGAATGTGAGGCCAGTAGAGCTGCACAGCAGATACCGGAAGAGCTATATAACAAGAGTCCGTCTCAAAAACACAAGAAAAAACAGCCCTGAATTATCAATCAGAATGTGCAGAAATAGACACAAAGTATCTCTGAGTCAAATAGCCACACTGTATATCCATATCTCCGAGGATTAACAGCTCTCTAACTATACTATGCCCTTAACCACTTATGCACTATTAGCAAACTTTGACCAATAATGTCGCCTAGCAATGACAGGTACTTGGTCGAGATCAAAAAACGACAACATTCTGATGTTCAGGCATTCTCCAAAATACATGAACAAGGACTGGAGTGACAGTTCAGGTAGCACAACATGGAGCATGAGCACGGGAATTCTGACCCCCCAGGACCTATGACAATGACAGGTGGGTAGATATGCCTACACTTTTATAATGCCACTCGTCAGGAGATGGACGTAAAGAATCCTTGAAGCAAACTGATCGGACAGGCTAGTTGATTCAGGCTGCTCCACATTCAGTCAACCATGTTGGTACCATGTCAGTCAACAAAGTGAAGAGTTATCGAGGAAGAGATCCAGCATCAGCTTAGGATCTCCACATGTGTCCAGTTGCATACACACTCTTACAGATGCACTTAGGAAAAATTAAAATAAATAAAATATAAGCCACTTTCTAAAAATGGTTTCTTTAAAAATGGTCATCTCTTCCCCCAAACAGAATCAGGCTCTTTGAAGACACTGACTAAAATTAATATGCTACTAATGTCGAAGAAAACATGTACTGCATGCAATTACATCATCAAATTCTCATATCACATTTGACTTTCAGAACATTCCCTTCGTGGTATACATCATGTATGAGCCTTTAAATGTGAATATCATTAACGTTTTAGGATCAACTTTGTCTCAGAAAGCTAATTTAATTATTAAAGTCCTGATTTTTTACCATGAACTTCTTTACTCAAAAATTGAAAACAATTCTCATTTTAAATTATGCATGTTTTGATGTAGCTGTTTTAAAAAGAAGTGTTTCATGACTATTACTTTTGTTAACTTGACATAAGGTAGAGTTACCCAGGAAGAGAAACCTCAAATGCAAAAATGTTTCTATCAGACTGTCTGTAGGCAAGTTTGCAGGGAGTTTTCTTGATTCATGTTTGATGTACAACAGACCACTGTGGGCGGTGCCACCCTTGGGCAAGTGGTCCTGGGTTGTATACAAGAGCAGGCTGAACAAGTTATGGAGAGGAAGACAGCAGCACTCCTTGATGGTCTTTATTTCAGTAACTGCCCAGTTTTTCTTCCGTGATGATGACTATGATGTGGAAGTGTAAGCCAGATAAACCCTTTCCTCCCCAAGTTGTTTTTGGTCATAATGTTCATCACAGTAATAGGAACACTAAGACAGAAAGTAAATGGACCAGGAATGTGTGCAAGTCATATTGGCTAGGGTATATGATGTACTGAGGAATTTCCAGTGGTATATTTTCTATATATCTTTGTATTTAGTTTGAAAATTGGTGATCATTTCCTGGGTCAAATTGTGTATTCTGAGTTTAATAATTGTTACCAGTATAATCCCTATGGGATTTCAATTCCAACGATTGATATTAAGAGTCAAGCTTTTTTTTTGTTTTTGTTTTCCTGATTCAACTATCCTGTTTAAATTATCAAGTCATAAACTTTTGGGGTCTTGCTTAATTGACAATGTTTCTAGTCCCATTTACACTTATCATGGACTCCATAATCTAATCTACCACATGTCTGTTCATGATAGCTGAGGATTCCTCATGATCTGTCAACATTAGAACAACCACCAGATCATTCCTCTACTCCAAGAATTATTTTTTTAAAACATAAGAAATACTCTTCACGGTTTAGCTCATATGCAAGTCAGGTACTATACCCTGAGACTGTGCTCCCAAAGACACTGCATGTTAAGCACTAACATTAACGTTTATTTTTGCAAAAGTGAAATTATGCACATTGCCAACCTGTCTTAATGATCAGCATGATCTACCCATTCAAATTCCATTCTTTGTGTTTTTTTCTCCCCAGTAGGCTTCACAATATCTAACTTAACAAAGAAGAAATATTCCCATAATGCTCTACTTCCAAAAAAAGAAGGGTGATGACTCCAATCAATTTTCATTCAGAAGTCTCTTGTTTCTAACCTGACTATTTATCTACCCATCTCCAGGGCAATGAATACCACATACCAAGGAGTATACAAATGAGGTAACATTTGTTAAGATTCTTTTGGGTAAAGTATGAGATAAATCCACTTTACCAAACTATAAAATGAAGCAATTAATATTAATGCATGTTTGTTAGTGGAGCAAATGGAGAAAGTAGAAAAAATCTACATAGAAGAAGAATCATCTTTACCTATTTTTCTCTTCACTTTAACTTTCTTTTTCTATGTTACCAGTGAGTATATTTTCTAAGCAACAGAATATTCACTTTTTATGTTAAAATGTAAACAAACCAAGAAATTGATGTTGCTGTTTCTTGAGTCCAAAGCTCTTCCCATGCCAACGACCGTGCATTCAGAGGAAAAGGTCAGCCCACTTAAGGTTAAAAGTTTCCTTATCGAAGTGACATTAACTAACATAAAATCTCCTGTTGAGTCTCCTTGAACAGAAAAGGTAATCTCTAGAAACTAGGTTGATTCTGCTTAGACGATCTGCCAAGGATATGGGATGATAGATGCATAGCCCAGGGTGCACTGTGTCAAGCCCAACAGTCACCTATTCCATGTTTGTCAATTTTCCTTAATTCCTTTAATACCACATAAAAGACATTCAGAAGAGTGTCCCTTTATATAAAACGTTCTGCTTATAGTCACTTCAATATTTTATTTCTGTGAGTGGAAAGACATACTACTAAAGAGTGTTCAAAGAGAGCTTCCCCTTGATTTTTCCAAACAGGCTTTTCAACTCATAGGAACTTACTACTCTTGAATGCAACAGTACATGATATATTTGAAGACTTTACAAAACAATAGCTTCAGGTTGAACCAGTGGAAAATATTTTATTTACTTCATAGTTGACTGGCCAATGATTCATGAAGATTGTGTCATTATTCTGATATATGGGACTTTCCTGTATGGATCAGCAATACTAGCACCTAAGGATAGAACAGCATGTGTTATGTTTCTATCTAAACATTACTATTTCTTTCTGAAGTTGATTCTCTAAATGATTTTATATTTAATACATATAACACAGAATGATAAGTAACAAGTTGGGAATGGGTAATCTGAGGGTCTTTCCTAAATAAAGTGAACTGTTTAGATGATAATAAATATGATTTTTAAATATAGTATTTTGGCTTTCATAAGACAAGGGACTCTGCAAAAAATTTCCCCAAATTTTCTACAATAAAAATATGTGTAAGGTCAGAGTTACAGCAGAAGAAACAATCAGAGTGGAATGAGGGGATTTCCATATGGACAAACACCCTTCCAATAACCAAGAAATAGGAGGCAGCAGCAGTAAGCAATATTTGAATAAGTAGAATATGAGCTGTTCATCCTTGGGATCACAGGCACACTGGAAAGATGAACTTGAAGGCTTAGCATATTGAAACTTTTGAAAATAGTCCCTTTGAAGTAGGAGTTGGATCTCAACAGAGACAGAAATAAATGCCATCTGAGGAAATTGGCTCCATTTCATGCCAGCAGAAATCCTATGGTACACATCCAGGCATTAAAGTTCCCAAATAAAGATATAGAGCCATGACTGACAGTTAACAAAAGAAATAGCCACAGATAGGAATTCTCAAGACTAAGGTGTAAGCATCAAGGAACTATCAAGAATCTAGGAAATTTTAATAGGTGACAAATAGAAATAAGACAATTTTGAAGATATTACAAACGATAATTCAAATATCATCTTAAGAGTATATTTTACAGGTCAGAATATTTTTAACAATGACATGTTTTGAGCTGGAATGGGAAAAATTATATGTCACATTGCCATATCTATATCTATCTATCATCTATCTATATCTATCTATCTATCTATATATATACCTTCAGCTTCTGGAGTAGCAAAATTGATGTCTATTTCTAAGTTCTCTATCATTTATCTTACAGTAAAGAATGTAAAGAATGTATTTTCTCTTCTTGTCACAAACCAACATAGTGTTGTCCAAGCTTCTGAAGCTGCAAGCATAATGTAAACAAGAATATAAATCTTAACCCAGACAAATCATGGCAAGTCAATGGAGAGGAAGCATGTGGGTTCAGTTCATGACTGCATCACTCACTAGTTAGCAGACTTGCAATGGTTTTCATGTCACTACACCTAAGTCTAACACTGATATGATAATGCAGTCAATAATATACAAAACATATCTGCTGCAGAAGACTCTTGGGTAGTCATAGCTATTACTCTTATTTTTCAAGACAAATCCTTTCATGTTTAATGAATGGCAGTATTTCCTTTTGCCTTCTCTGTTAGCAAAGAAAATTAATACTAAATTAAAAAATACAAATGAAGATTAGGTTTAATGTCCTACAATATATTCTATTTGTTAGCCTTTCATTTTTTGTTTATGTTGACTGCTGAGTTAATATGTATATTTGAATTTATTCATAAAGATATTATTTGATTATATAACTTGGGAGAAGGAATAAATTTGTAGGTAGATATTAATTCAAAATAAATTAATAAATTAATTAATTTTGAGACAGGATTTCTCTGTAGCTCTGGCTGTCCTGGAACATGCTCTGTATACCAGGCTGGCCTCGAATTCATAGACATCCTCCTTCCTCTGACACAAGCCCTGGGATTAAAAGCATGCATCACCACCACCTTGAAATTTTAATTTATTTTTAAAAGATAAAATTTATCTTTTTTGATCATTGAATGAAAAATTATAAGTACTATGTTGCATTATTATTATTAACCATATCATAAATTATTAAAAGGTTTAATCTTCTATCTATATTATTAAAAAGCACCATTTTTTCACAACCTGCATGAGACTGAACAAGGCCCCACTGAATGTGGATGACAGTTGTGTGGCTCGGGCAGTTTGTGGGGCCACTAGCAGTGGAATTAGGATTTATCCCTAGTGCATGAACTGGCTCTTTAGAGCCCATTCCCTATGGAGGGATATCTTGTTCAGCCTAGAGTCAAGGGGAGGAGTTTGGTCCTGCCTCAAGTGATGTGAGAGACATTGTTGATTCCCCAAGGGAAGCCTCACCCTCTCTGAGGAGTGGATGGGGGTGGGTGGGTAGAAGGTTGGGGGAGTGAAAGGACTGGAGGGAGAGGGAACTGGGATTGGTATGTAAAATAAGATTGTATTAAAAATAAAAAATAAATAAATAAGCATAATATTTTCACATGACACAGTTTTGAGTCCATGAGAACTGAAACTCTTTGCTATTGCGGGTCAACAATGAGAACATACTTCACACTATTTTCCTCAGATATGTAAATATAAGCCATCTGATTATAGTTAATCATGGAAGGTTCTTTGTCTCCCGTAAAATTTGTTAGCAATAGGAGGTCTCTGACTCACCTGTTGAAGTATGAAGGTGTTGGCAGGCTTCTGTGCATTGTGGCACTCTCTGGTCTCCTGTGATCTTGTTCGGACTCAAGATTCTTTTTTTCAGGGAGAGGGGAACAAGGGAGGAATACTGTGACTGGTTTCTGAAAAGGATGAGTTGATGGATGCTGAACGTGGATAAGAGGACTTGTGGACTGTACTGAATAGGAAGAATCTTGATGTGCTTTTAAATACGACCCAAGAGAAGGATCAACTGGCTGAATCTAAACAAAATGAAGGAAAAATATGCCCATGGATATACCCTCAAACACAGATATGCACACATACATTCAGAAGATGCAAGTATTAGTATGTTCCTATAACAATTTTCTGTAAATTTAAGGGAATACATTGTTATGTGTTTCTCTGTACATTCTTGCCTGGAAATAAAACTCTTTATGGAAAAGCACACAATTGAGTAAAATCTCTTAAAATGTTGTTTCCTATTCACACAGTCATGCACATACACACACACACTCATACACACACAAACTCATGCATGGACTCACACATACATGCACACACACATATATACACACTCACAAACACAAAAACACATGTGTTTACTTATGCAGATATATGTTTGTGTATGTGTGTTTTAGAAACACTCTTAACTATAAACAGCATGATCAAGGAAATAAAAATGACATTTCATGTAATTTTTAATTATCGCTATTCTTAGATCATGTGATCAACAAAAGTTGAAGAAAAGCTACAATAGCTCAAAGTTTGTAGAAAATATTTTCAAATGAAATATTGCAATCAGGCTTTCTTCCCAATCTTTCTCCTTAGTTACTCTTTGTGATAGGAACTAGGAGAAATAGGAAAGAGAGAATGGGGAAAACAAGGCAGGAATGAGAAGGAATATCATTGGAGAATATAAATCTTCTGAGATGTATATTGATATAGTATTACATGTTATGAATATAGTGTTTGTGGACATTAAATCATTGTTTCAAAAATCTGATTTTCTCTAGTAGATAGAACCCAAAAATCTAGGTAATAACCATTTAAACAGACCAGTAGCTTCTTTTTTTTAATTTCTTCCTTTAAATTTATTAGATTTTTTTTAAAAAAATACCAATCCAAGTTGCCACTCCCTCCCCTCCTCCCATTCCCTCCATACACCCTCCCACCCAAACCCATCTAATCCTCAGAAAGGGTAAAGCACATTGCTCTGTGGAAGGTCCAAGGCCCTCCCTGCTACATCTAGGCTGAGTAAGGTGCACTTCCAAAGAGAACAGGATCCCAAAATGACAGTACATGCAGTAGGGATATAGCCTGGTGCCACTGCCAGTGGCCCCTCAGTCTGTCTCAGCCATGCAACTGTCAACCACATTCAGAGAGACTAGTTTGGTCTTTCCCAGTCTGGCTGGAGTTGGTGAGCTCCTATTAGCTCAGGTAGACTGTTTCAGTGGGTGAACCCATCCCATGGTCGACCAGTAGCTTCTTATCTTTCTCTATGAATTCATTTGGAAATACGCATTCATAGAAGTGCCCCCAAATTTGTCAATAGTTGTTTTATAGGTATTCATCAAATGTTTGCCAACAAATATAAACTAGTAATACATAAAACTATTTAGAAAAGCCTTGCAAAGAGAAGCAGAGATGTGCTTTCAGATGTGCTAAAAATGTTGACTATGTCACTCAACTCATCATAGATGAGCCCAAGTACAAGAGAAGATGAGCTTTATGGCTATAGGAGAAACCTGCATTCTCTGCATCTTTAGGACCATGCTTGACCGACTAGACAGGATATAATTAATTTCCCTATTTACTTTTTACCTTTAGTTGAACAAGCACTGGTGAGCTGAAAACTCCTGCAGGATAACTGAAGGATACTCGGGCATCCACAGTTGACTTCAGAGTGAGCCCTTTTTTTGTTACCATGAAAGACTGTTTCTTTAAACACGACACTACCGAAAACATACCCAACTTGTAAATGTTCACGGCAGCACAAGCTCCCTACATGGAGTAGAAAAACACTTTACTCAAGCAAGCAGTTAGCATTATTTTTGGGAAATACTTATATAACACATAATCTGTTGTCTGTCAAAACAAAATATGTGTATGCTACCCATAAAACCCCCCATGGTGTAAAGGAATCTCATTCACTGAATGTGGATGGCCCTCTCCTGAGGCAAAAGAAAAGTAGATGTTAAGACTTTCTTAAGGTTGGTCTTTTCAACAGAGAAATGAGAAAGAAATGAATTTATTTTGTAACAAGTTAAATCTTCATATAATAGGTAACCATACCAGCTTCACAAATTTTAGTTACTTCTGGAATCTTAGCCCTTTTGGCTAGAATGATTTTCTTTTTTTTTCTTTCTTTTTTTTGGACAGAATAAATAATATAAATTTTATTTGTAGATCTTGTCTGGAAAGAAATTCCTATGGTATTTTACAGAATTCTAAAGAAAAAAAATTATCACTTGAGCAGTTTACTGTAACATTGCAGCAATTGTGCTGTTGGAAAAATTCTTCCTTCTGACAAATCACAGCATCTTCAGATGCCGTAATAAAGTCATTGTCTCTATTTCTTTTTGCAGTTGAAACAGACAACTTCAGAGTATCACACTGCTCCCTGCTCCTTTCCTGTGCATCTATATTCAAATAAATAATCGTATATCCAACCATGTACTCATCAGTTTTTATCATGCAAAATGGAACTGAGTCCATTAAAGAAAGGAAATGATCTATGTATACAATGATCTGTGTATATAATGACCAATGCTTTAAACAAGGAGGCAAACTAAGAAGCAATTTGCTCTCCACAATACCAACTAACCTCCACCCAGCATGAGTGGATAAGAGCGTATGCACACACACAAACATTTCAGGGTTCTTCACAATGGAAAATAATCTATCATTTGAAAGGGAAACATTTCCCAATCTCACGGTTGGGAAAATTCTGAGCACAATGATCTGTCTTCAGTGGCCAGAGGGAAAGTAGCGAGAAGAAAAGGTCTCCTGGGAACAAGTGGTGGTTGCTGAGCACTGAAGCAACATTTGGCAGATACTGGGGAAACTAAAAAGGCTTTTGGGAAATAGAGCGTTTAAATGTCATAAGGACCCACATAAAACTTTGAAAGGAGTCCAGAATTCAAATGTTCCTGAGCTAAAATTAGCAGTAACTCTCATTAGATTACTATGTAAAGAAAAAGTACAGTTTTTTGGTAGACAATGATCCTCTTAATTTTTCTTATGTCTTGATTATTCATTTACAAAACATCGTTTGAGCCCATCTGGGAAAGGCTCTTGTACTGTGAGCCGTTTCTAAAGTACTTGTTATAAAGGACACATAGACTCGCCAAGATTAAGAAGCCTAATAAAGAACAATGCTAATTAGACTTCCATATTCATAGGAGGCTAATCTAAATCTAATAAGATGAATATGAATAATGATAACAGACATAGCTTTCTTATCTAACTATATAACCTAGATTTGATTTGTAAACAAACCATAAGGACAGAATGTATTATTTGCATAGAAAAAGATAAACACCTTAATTAGTTAAAAATAAATTCAGTAGCCTACAGAAAACCCTTAACTTGAGTCCTCATCAACTCTCTAATACTAAATGTAGCAATTCTAGGTTCTGTCTCAGCAACATTTTAATTTTTGACATAGATATCCTTAATATTACAATAAATCCATTTCAAATAGTGAAAACGTATTAACAACTCACTGTGTAAAGGCTTTCCCCATTTTCTTCAGCAGTTTGTTCATTTAATTTTTGCCATATTACCAGGCAGGCATTATTATAATATTTTACAAATAAAAAAAATTGGGTCAGAGAGAGGTGTCTTGATCCAGCTAAGTTCACACTGCAGCCAAATGTGGAAACCAGATTTCTTCCTTTACTGCCCACAAATAACTACCAAATATAGATTCTTCAATGTTTAGACTAATCCCATTTATAAATTTAATAAATTAATCAAACCATGCACATACACAGTGTTTCCATTTTATATATATTCTAACCTGTGAATAATAAAAACAAACTATAACATCATAAGATTCTAATGCTTCAGTATAGGCAGTAGTCAAACACGTTAGATATGTTTATGAAGTTAGTATAAACCATGAAGTTAATTAATTAAACTATGATGTTGGCTGCTTTCTAGGAGACAAAATTAATATTTATTGAGTGAGTCCTACGCCCATTCTCTATTGCTATAATTTCTACTGTTTGGACTTCATAGATGGTATATAGGAAAAAAATCATGATTGTTCTAACACAAATGTGTCTACACTTATTCAATGGAAAAATTATTATTACACTATAACATGATATTTTGAAAAACAACAAGTGCAGTTGTTGTTCGGGCCGTACTGACCTTATAACCACCCTTCATTCCTTCCAGTGAATTTGGAGTTAGGTAGCTTGACTGAAAGGTTGTGTCTGACATTTTCACCATTATGTCTCTGTAATTTCCTTTGTAGTTTGCCTTGAATGGAATCGCAATGCATATTGGGAATGGAATTTTCTTTTCCTCATTGGAGCACTCAACAGTGACGACATTGCTGACCAACTCTTCGTTATCACTCACTATAAAGGAACTCATGCCGTTCACTATGTGGCAGTCAACCTGCTGCAGGACATGCAATGGGGCGGTGATGTAACAAGACACTTGAGGGTAAGCTCCATCACTCAGCACGTCAAGATACCTGCAGGAAAAGAGTGAGCTTCATTTTCAACTATTCTATGCATGCACTTTATAGGCAAATGCACAAGGTCACAATGTTTGAGGCACATTGCTTGATGTGAACTTTAGCCCTCCCATTTTTTTTAATCTTTGTACTCAAATACCACAGTTTCCTCTAATACAGGGTGAAAATGATAATCTACTTCACAGGAAAGCTTTGTATTAAATGTATTGTTCTACAGTAATTATAAAGGACTATGCCCTCACATTGTAAGGAAGCTATCTATACTGTATTGACTATATTGGCTAAGAAGATAAGCTATAATTGTTTTTGACTAATTTTATTATCAGAGTTATTGCTTTATTCCTCACCATTATTCATTCTATAATAAAGTGAAAAATAAATAATGTTTTTAAAGAAATGAATGTAACTGTGATAAGCGATGCCTTTTGGGTAAGTCCTCTAATATTGCAAGAATGGATTCTTTTTCTGATGATTTGAAAGTGAAAAACAGAAAAGAGAGAAGTCCCAGCAGTCATCCAGTTTTACTGAAAGCAAAAGTACACAGACACGTGCATGCACACGAACCCGAGAGAGAGAGAGAGAGAGAGAGAGAGAGAGAGAGAGAGATGAAGGCAGTCAGACAGAGAAAGACAAAAGGAGAGACAGAGAGATGAAGACACAGAGAGAGAGGATTAAAAACAGTGCAGAGTGTATTCAGACTCTATAGGATTAGGGGTGGGGTGGATTACCTTTCTTCCTAAGAACTGGCCAGTTTGGGTTATTGCAGGACTGAATAACCCAGACAAAGAAGAAAAGCTACCTGCTCCCTTTCACAGGTTCACCCCTGACTCCCCACCTCTCCTGGGAGACTTGAAAATTCTGAACAGTTCCTTTTGTAATTTGAAAATACAACATTAACTCATAGAGATTGTTTATTTATGTAAACAATTCTAAACTTAGAAAAAGATCTCCAGGATGCTGATCTGCTTAACGTTTTTGTTAGAGATAATGATAATTGAGAAAAAAAACATTATTCAGCAGAAGATTCAGTAAAGCAGTTTCATATAAGTTCAGAAATGCTCTCTTCTGCATCATAGAAACAATCTCAGTATAGCCAACTTCTATAAGGTGTGGTTCCCGAATAACAGATAAAATGTAAAGGAGATGTGTAAGTAAATACATTCTCCATAGTCCTAATCAAATATGACTTGTTTTGTTATTAAATAGATTACACTGGCTTGCTTTTTCCCTTTGTTTACACATTAGTACAGCTACCTCCAAAGGATGGGGCTTATGGAAAACTAAAGGTTGAAAAACCACAAAAGTTCCCAAGCAAGGTTTTGTTTATCACATATACTTTTATGTGGTGTGTGATGGCTTAGTAGCCTGGTAACTGCAATGAAGAGGCATCTTCATAAATATGCAAGCCAAGCACATTTGGTTCAATGCCACAAAGGAAGTTGCTAACCATGGAACACCTAAAGGAGGTGTTAGAGGGAGTGGTGCAGGCAGTGACTCACTAGCTGGTGTTTTGAGTCATTTCTCAATGGGAGGATACGAAACATCAATGTTTTTCTCAAATGAAATGGGCAACAACATATTGACAATTTCAGAGGTTGTTTGTCAGGGGCAATAATTCTTGCAAACTACGTAGGTCTGCATGTATTGAGAGATTCATCTATAGAACTCATTAAATTCTCTTTGCTGTGGATATACTGCTATCTTTTTTCCCTTTGTTTATAGTGTCCCATGGTCAGAATAGGCAAAGTACTTGCTTGCTAAACAACATACACACAGTGATGTTTTCCTGAGAACGGTGCTGTGCATCTATATAGTGAATCAGCAGCATGTTATGGATCCAGGTGAGAACAGAAACGAGGAGGGATAGGATTGTGAAAGTAGCTGGGCAGTAAGCCAAATAATACACTAACATTTAGCTTAGTGTGAAATCTGGCTGAGTGACTCAACGCTAGGCCCCTCTGTGATTGTCTCATTTGCTATCAAATGCTCCACGGGAGTAGAAAGTACTCTTATAAGTGAGAAACTAAAACTAAAAAACAAACACACAGATTAAAAAAAAGAAAGGGAAAACACAAGTTACCCAGTGACAAAAGGCTGACTCATAAGGAGACAGCAAATAAAAATGAATTTTTTCCTGCTCCCTAAATATTTTCCCACTATAACACATTGCTAAGGAAGATGTTATATTTATATGGGAAAACGTAATTAGAAACTATCAATTTATACAAATCAAGAATTATCATTACCTTACAGTTGGGAGGGGAAGATAGCTCATAAAATACATCAGTCCTTTTCCCCTTTTTATTCCATGGGCTTTTAAAGAATTTAGTAAGAAAAAACAAAAGACTCCTGAAAATTTTCTGAGCTAAATAGGTATGAGCCTCACATTTGACTTTAAGAATCCTGAAAAGCCTATCCACAAATACCCTGGATCTTTGAAGACAGAGTTTATAGACTGATGAAAATTATCTTGAAGATATCTATAATATGTATTGTGTAGTTATGACATATGTATTTATTAGTTACATGATCATGTTAGCAAATTGTCTTTTAATTTTTTAACATTCTGAAATCTCTTTTTTCTATTAAAATTGAATTTTGCTTAGAAAAGTGTTCATGTTCTGAACAATTGTTTTGAACTACTATCATAACTATTTTTTCACCAGAACACCAGTTGGTTTGAATGTTTCCTGAAACTATGAAGAACAGAGTGATATTAGCAATAGCAGCTACATAAATTTCTGTGGGGTGGTTTTAGCCTGAATTTCTAGTTTACAGCAACTTTTGGAGACATGACCCAAAGTTATGAAACTTCATTGTGTATTCCCTCATATCTAATATGTTGAGATTTTATCCCATAGGGAACTGTGTTAGGACACAGGGCCTTTGAGGGACCTAATTAGGTCCATAGCACAGTCCTCACGGATGGGATTAGTGTCATTAATAAAGAAAGGGCCTTGAAGCTGGTTTGTCTCTTGAAGCCGATTCATACCATTTGAGTACACAATAAGAAGGCACTGTCTGTGAATCAGTCAGCTGTCAGTAGATACAGAATCTCCTGTGCCTTGTTTGTCTCCCTACCTCTAGAACTGGAAGAAATTAACTTCTTTCACTTAAAACAAACCAGTCTGTGGTAGTTTGTCATAACAGAGGATTAAGGCATTTAGGGACAACAGAAATAAAGGTATAAATAGGCATATATAACCATTTCTCATGGCGCCTTTACTTACTCCTTTTCTATTATGTTATTCTTTTGTTTTAGACTCTCTGACTCATTATGAAGACTCTTCCAGTCCTTACTGGAGACATCCCATGCTGTTGCGGATGTGGTAATCTCTTCTCCTTGGCTTTCTGAGATCTCTCGAGGGTCTCTTGCTGTTGTCTGGATTACATCATGAATGTCTCCCTTGTTGCCATTTATGTTCTCAGCAGTCATGTGTTCTATTTGTTTTTCATCTTCATTTTCTGCGTTATCTGGGAACATTGTGCCCTGCGACTCTTCTTGCCCTATTACATTTCCACTCAATGATGCATTGTTTTCGTTTTCCCCTAATTCAGAATATATCTGAGTTTTATTTTCTTTTAACTGGACCTGGTTTGTGTAATGACTTTCCCCTGCATTTGTAGGAGAAACAGTAGCTGTTTCCATGACATTTAGTTCCCTTCTTGGAGCAATGTCTGTTGCTTTGGTGTCTTGAATGGCCGATATTGTCTGCTGTGGAGCACGGTCCTCGTGCATGCTGCATAAATTACACATTTCCTTTTCTTCTTTCCGTAGAAGCATAGCAGTGTTCCCCAAATGTTCATTCATTTTCATGAGGCAGTCTATGAAAGCAATAATTTCTGCACATGTACACACAAAGAAAAAGTAAAAACTAAGTCAAATTATGCTTCTGCACAGACGAAGGAAATATTTGCACAGTTTGTCAGCTTTTAACACTTCTATAATTGGAAGGAAAGCAATTTCTGCTTTAAACATAGTAGCCAAAATGTGAAACTGACCCTTTCGCCCCAAAGTATGCCTTAAACTCTATTTTTTTTTAAAAAAAAATGAGCATACTCCCAAATAGGATGAAAACAACAACTCCTCAATGATTTGGTATATTTGACAGTTGGTTGTTTGCCTTGGAAGATACTATACAATATCAATTGTCCATTTCAAATATCAAACATAAATTTATCTGAACACCCCAAGACAGGTTAGCACAGAAAAGCACAGCTATGTTATTTATGATGACACAGATGCTGTATTTTGGCGAGAAATCCAATCCTCCCCCTACTGAGCATGTGATTATTAAAATATGTCAAATTGTTCGTTCAAAGAGTAACTTTGACCATATTATTCTCTGACTGGATCCTGCAGTGGCGAATCAATGACAACCAAACTAAGGCAAATTGCTTTGCTCTAAGCCAAAGCATCATCAATATCTGAGTCACTCCACTTCTCACTCCATCCCAAGTTCATCCCAAGCTCCCATCTTTGCAGCTTGATTCTCAAGCTTCTTTCTGGCTGGACCGTTCCATCCTCTCATCTCTGAGCTGGGAGTCTGTATCTGACGTCGACACACCTCACTGTCACCAAATCACCTTGCACTAGTCTGGGCTTGCCTCTGCACTGCAGTTCTGACAACTTTGTCTTTGTTTTGCATCTGAGATCCCATGTTTATTTTGAACTCATCCCTTTTGGTAGCTGACTACTTGCCTTGACTTGTCTAGGACTGTGTTCAATCCTTCTAGAGACTGACTGGTCCTGAGATCCTGCTGCTTATCCTGGGGTCACACAGGTTTGGGACAGATTCTCCGAGGTTCACTTTCACTATTTGTTCTTTGTGTTGTCTGCTTTGGATTCCTATCTGATGAGGACTGTCTGCTCACCGTGACACTATATGTCTGAGAGCTGGATTTCATAATGCCACCTAGATATTCTGAAAACATTGCTGTTACGATCATATTCTTCCGATGCTGCTTTCTCCATACTTACTGTACTTTTTAGCACACACAGCTGGTCATATTCCCAGGAATTTACATCCAGCATCCAGTTTCTTTTAGTTCATCCAGTCTTTCCAGTGTTTTTGTAATTAATAGGATTAGGCTCAAATGACTCTGGAGTTAGAACATGCTATTACAACTTAGAAAAACTGCCTCTTCTGCTTTAATTAGTCCTGAACTTTTCTACCTCTAAGGCTTGGGTCTTGCAAATAACAAAGTTCATGAATTTCCAGTTGCGTGACTCCAGTTCATTGTTGGGGTGTCAGTTTAAATAGCACTATTTCCTAGCAGAGTCTAAATTCCCTTCCTTAAAATGTGATCCAGCTACCAGAGAAAGCTGAAAACACTTCATCTGTGCCCAAACAGGAGTAACATCTGAATCCTGTGAAATATTGCCTTCCCCTACTTTCTCTATAATAGCAGCAGTCTCTTCTCAACAGATTCTACCTTCATTGTGTTTCTATACATGGCTCCTCTTAAATACTGACCAGATGAACATTTCAAAAGAAAGTATAAACCCAAGCAAACAAAATAAACTACTTGCCTTGTCTCCAGATATGTTGATTATCCTTGTCAAGTAATATATGCAGCTGCTGGCAGGTGGACTGAAGGGTCCCCGCTGTGTGTTCCAACAATTGAAAAAGGGCTTCATTGAGCCCTTGGCCCAAAAAGATCACTGTGGCTGCCCAAGTGGCTCCACCAGCCACCTCACAGAGATTATCACCCAGGAGTGCCTGCTTTAACATTTGGTTTTGTCTCCAAATCTGCTTCAATATTTGCCCTAATTTACCTAAGCCTATGTCTTCTGTATCCATTTCTAAGCTCCAAAAATAATATATTTGTCTCCTTCCAAGAAAACCTAAAGGTTTAGCACATTCAAACTTGGCAATGGTTATTTCTTCTAAAATCTAGGAGATGATCCAAGTCAGCTAGCCAAACATTCTTCTGCAACCTAAGAATTTATTCAGCTTGTTGTTGACGAATGAGAAGTTCCTAGGTGACCAGAAAAGGGGCGTTCCTGAGCCCAAGTGCTATTGTGTACACAATAGATTAATCACCGGGACAGAGTTAGCTCATATAATCATATGTCCATGTAAAATTTACAAACTAAATATGCTATGGAAACCCCACATGCTCTTTCATTTTTGCAATAGCAAAATATATATCCCAGGTTGAAGATTAACTTCACCAATGGAAGTAAACTATTATTTTTTTCTTTTTTATTTTATTACAATACTGGTAATAAAATTCATGTGTATAACTTTATAAATACTTATTAATTAAAAATATGTTTCCTTTAAAATGATTTGGGCATATAGAAATAAGATTTAGATACATAAGATTAACTTTAAAATTAGAATTTATTGGGACTGGATGTAGCTACATGTGGAGTCTTTTTAACTTGTAGACATGTAAAATAAAAAGCATATATTTAAAGTTAAAATAAAGAGTTAAAAGAAGTCCAGCATAGTGACTTATGATTCTAATCACAGCATTTTGGAGTTAGGGGCAGGATGATTGCTTCAAGTTCAAGACCAGTCAGAGTTCCATAGTGAGACTTAGTCACAAACAATCACAGTGAGTTAAAAGAAAAAAACTTTCCTCTGCTGGAGCGTAGCCTAAGTACCATGGTTTAGTAAGTATAATTACCACTTTCTTACAGGTAAGTGTACATCAAGATTGCGATAGGAGCTTGGTCTCTGCTCTTCCCTTTGATAATTTCTCTCTAATTGTGTCAAGTGCTTCTTTACAAAAAGAAAGCATCCTTGAAGATTGGCTTCCTCTGAGCTGCCAAGGAGTATTTATTACCACTATAATTAAAATTCAGATATAGCATGTTCTCACCATGAGCCTGTCCAGTTGGCACATTATCCATGGGGTCTTTGTACTACAGAGCATGACACAGGGGAGGCTGAGGTGGACTGCAGAACGGACTGCCTCCTCTCCTCCAACACTCCCTTTTCTAAGAAAAGAGAACACACAACCAAGGGAGAAGGGTCTGTGAGTTTAAAAACAACACATGTTCCCTAGAGGCCATGTATGGAAATAAAATCTTTCTGAATGGGGGGCTAGAATGCTTTCCTCCCACCAACAGCATCATTTCATCCCAAGTGTAGAAGTTCTTAGGGCATCACTCAGGATGTGCGAAACACTGAGGAAAACAGTCCCAGGGAATGAAAAAGGAAGAATGAAAGCTCAGACCTGTAGCCTGCACAAACTGCCATGGTTCACAGATTCCAAAGGGCAAGTAAAAGAACACATAAGAGCTGGGGCTCCAGAATGCATCTCCTTCTTAGATAAGTAATAACTGCTGAGGGAGGAAGTAATTGTCACCCGCAAGGATGAGTTCCTCATTGACTATCCAATACCAAAGAGTCGACACTGAAATCATATACATACAAGCAACACTAAATGGTTTCAAGAAGTTGTATCTATACACTTCTGTGTTTATATGTGCGCATACACACACACACCTATACACACAGGAAAGACAACAATAATTGAGGAAGACAGAGCTGCAAATTTGGGAGTGAGAGAGAAAACATGTGGCAAGGGACTTGGAGAAAAGAGAGCCAGGAAAAGATGCAATCTTATTTTATTTCTAAAAATTACAAATTAAGTCTTATTTTCCAGTGAAACTGTCTTTTTTGAAATTTTAAACCACATCATAGAAAAGATTACATTAAAGTGTTTTACATTATTTTCAGATTTTAAGGCGTGCTGGTTTGTATCTTACCCTGTTCTTTTGGCAAAGTCCTAAAATGCATATGTAATTTCCCAGATCATATACAAATGACTTTTATTCAAAACTGAATCTGAAAATCTTTCTTCAGTATGTACTGTGAGCCATGATTTCAGGCCGTTCGTGAGAGGCAGATGCACGAATAAACAATTACAATACAGTTTAGACTGTTGGAAGCTAGATCCAAAACATGAAAGCTTAACTGATGGAGGTATTTAGATTGGGAACCTAAGGATTGGCAGGCTATAAAACACAAGGAAAGACTATTTTTGATTAGAAATTACCTTATGGAAAGTATGGGTATGAGAAATTACAGAGTGGGATAGGAGTAGAAAGGTATGGCTTTAGGGGAAAGCTTAGTCAAGAGGGATGGGAAACCTTGCATCCAGAATTCTGGAGAGACTAGTGAAATCAGAATTTGGTTTTGTGAATAGAAGGGAGAGGTTACATATTCTGAACCAAGTAGCAAAAATGATCAATCTGTGCTGCTTGTCACATATGGCCATGATGTCATAGATTCAATTGTTGGGAGACTTCGGGGTCTGCATTAAAGCAGTTACAGGTCAAGCAACAAAAGCAGGTGTTTTGAAAGCAGATTGGATTTGAAGTAGAGTACATAGAGTTTACTAAACCATCAGAGAGACTGAAAGAAATTGAAAGCGTTGGCCATATACCCCTTTATATACCGGTAACTGATAAAAAAATTTGGCAATGGAATAGAACTCAAAGACATTTTACTTGGGTCACTTCCTAGCTGGTAAATGTATTAAGAAATATAAGAGGGACTTTAGGTTTGGTGGAATGGAACTTGATTGATTTTATAATAGTAGCTTTCAAGTTAGTTCAGAAAAATCATCGAGACTGTGTTGGAAATATAACAAATATGGCAAAAGAGAATTGGCAAAAGTTTGAGCATTTTTTGTAAATATGAATCCTGAGTATAGAAGGCAATGAAGAAGACCTTATACCATATATACTTTAAATATTGAATAAAACATTAAATACAAGATCACTAGATCTATTTATGCTTATTTCCTCATAGATGTGTGAAAAACCTTCTCTGACATGATAAAACACTTGAAACCTTCCCTTTGTCCAACAGCAGTTGCTCATTTCAGGCCTACACTTGTTTTCTGTCTAGTTTCTAAAGAATAGGAAATGTTTGCAAAATAAAATCTACCACAGATAACGCTGCATGCACTTGTTAAAGCAGGCATCTACATGCTTGTGCATTTGTTGTCAATTAATTGATGTCACTGACCACAAAAACCCTGACATTTACAGTAGAGACGCCCAAATAAATCAACTGCAAAAGTTCACCTGAATGGTTTTCTCACTTCATTAGATGCATCATTTCTGAGGCTTATTAAGACTGCTTTTAATTTCCTACTAAGCATCCTGTATTTCACTAACGTGAAACAAATTAACTCATGGTCTTGAATTCATATAAAATATAAGGTTAGAAAGGTGACAGTGCTTGAAAGTACCCAATCAGATATAAAATCAGGGGAGTGGGATAGTTACTAGTATTTTCTTTAGAGAAATAAAACTACAATAGTAGGATAAATTATTGATTCAAAACAAAGGATAAAACAATAAAGTGTTTATTGTTTTGGTATCCTAGTTTTATAGAAGTCGTGATGTCTACTGTAAACATAAACTAAATGAAAATATTGTCAATGTGCTTATTAGTTTTAAAATGTTTCAAAAGATCACAATATGGAGGAGGGAGGGACTTGATGGAGGGTGGTGAGGAAGGAGCTTGCGTGAGAACTAAGAGTAATGACGTATGTTTATGAAGACATGAAGATGCCTTGATAAATCCCATTATTGTGCATACTAAAATAAATAAATAACATAAAGTAAGTAAATAAATCAAATAGTAAAAGTCAAAGTTAACACTTTTGGTTTTAGAGACAGATTTGATGCTCCTCTTTTTTTGTTTTACTCTGCTTCTTCCTTGAATCCCCAGAAAAGGAGATAAAACAATATATAAATTCCACTAGGAAAAGAAAATGAACTATAGAAGAAAGAGCTCAACAAAGGGCAAGACATTTGAAAGTACTGAACTATGTGACAGTGGAGGAGAATTGAAACTCAAGAACATAAATGGTGAAACACGGGCTGGCATTCACCAGAGATGCTCACCAAGTCCAGCACAGACAGTAGATAGTTTTTGTTGTCACTGCTTGAAGCAGGAAGATTTCTAGGACCGGACCCCACCATCTGTTTCACATAGTCAGGACACTGAAACTTGTGATTCTTTCCATAAAGAACATCAGTAGAAAAGCTGAAGACCTTGTTTTAGCACCAACTTGGTGAGAGATTCCATGCCAACCACAGAGCTAAGTGAAAACGTTGAAGGCTTTGCTTTTCCTTCCTTCCTTCCTTCCTTCCTTTCTTCCTTCCTTCCTTCCTTCCTTC
>LOJH01006041.1:0-11518 GCA_001685095.1 Ellobius talpinus | reverse complement strand
CTTCCTTCCTTCCTTCCTTCCTTCCTTCCTTCCTTCCTTCATTCCTTCTTTCCTTCCCTTGTTTCTCTCTTTTTTCTCTTTCTTCCTTTATTGAAAACACATGCTTTTTTCACAAAATAGATTCTGATTATAGTTTCCTCCAAGATCCCTTCCTCCATCCTGATCCACACCCTCTTTTTTCTCTCATTAGAAAACGAACTGGAAATTAAAGAAGTATTAAATAACGAGAATCTGCTCTGTTGCTCTGCTCACATCTAAGAGTGTAGATGGATGATTGCAACCTCCTAGACAGAATGCAGAGTCGTGGCCATAGCATCTCTGCACTGTAAGAGATAAACAACTGGGATTGAATCATTCAATGTCCCTCTCCAACTCCAAGCCCTTCAGAACTTAAGCAGCCTGCACAAGGTTGTCCAACCAACAAAGAGTCTCTTAGTCTTAAGCCCTACCTGTGAATGTCAAGCTTGCAAACAGTCCATTTCATGCCTCACTTTTAAGTATGGGGAAATAGCCAATGAGGTCAGACATCTACAAAAGTCTCTGGTGTAAAGCTAGTGACTAAAGTAAGGAAGCCCAAATAAAACATTTGAAAGAAATAGAGCCAACACAATGAAGAGAAGAAAATACCAACCAGGTTTTTAATTTTATAAATTTATAATTTTATAAATACCAGGTACTTAAATTTATCAGACTCTAGGGAAATGTACACCTTCTCCCAGCAAACCAAAAAAGATTTTATTTGCAAAAATGATAAATTGTCTCTTGAGAAAGAACTCAGAAATTAAAAATACTAATGGAAAAAATTGAAACTAGTGTATGGTCAGGAAAAAAAAAACAGTTAAGAAGACCTGTAGAAAGATCAAAGAAAAAAGTCAGAGATTGATACTCAGAGGTAGGGGAAAGGATGTTAGTGAAATTAAAGATTTAGTGAGGTAGTCCAATTAATACAAATTCTAGGAAGAAAAAGAGAACAAGTATAAATGTGTTCCAGATTCATTATTGGTAAGCTCACATATGGTATAAAACAGTGGTGAAGCCAGGATAAAATTAACTTTTGAGGAGGTTATGCACTTATAGTCTACTATGTAGCACTGATATGACTAATATTTACAAAGCAAAAGTGATAAAGATTTATCATTGTTTAAAATAAACATTATAAGCCTGTTACTAAGAAGGGTCCAGGAAGTGTCTATCTGATAAGTATATATAGGGAGGTATATGTGATAGCAAAAGGGCTTTTTACTAAAAGAAGCTTTCACTTTATAACTAAATATGCCAAAACACAAAAAAATAATATTTAGCAATCTAAGGATTCTTAAATGGGAAATTGGCAGGGCAGTTAAAGTCCTTGCCATATAAGCATGAGAACCAGAGTGAGGACACAGAGAACCCACATAAATGCTAGATGGGTATGTCATCATGCCTGTGAATTCAGAATTTGAAAAATGAAGGCAGAGATCTCTGGAGCAATCTAAATAATCAGACTGTCTGCATCATTCATCTCTGGTTTTATTTAAGAGATCCTGCCTCAATGAATGAGGTGGGGAACAATCATTGAAGACACATGGGGTCAGTCTTGGGACTCTGTACATGCGTGCACACACATACACACACATACACACACTTCTGCTCATGCACATGTAAGCACACATGTGTCACACATAAGCATGCTTTAAAAAGGACTCTTCAATGTGGTGGCCTCTGGAAAGAAGGCCACAAATTGAAAAGCAACTCTTGACTTCTTGAGACTGGTCTAGCGTTGCCTGGTTTGTTAGGTGCTGCTGTGAAAGTCACAGCTAACAGTTGGCATTCTCACATTGAAAAACAAAAGATTTTAATATAACCCCAATATCCTGCTCTGGCTTTCACAGCTAGAAGTTGGCAATCTCACATTGAAAAATAAAAAAAATACTAGAACCTCAATATCATGTGGAAACAAGAGAAAACCAAGATCCCCAAATAATCACATTTAATTACAAGTAACATGTGATCATTGCCTAATCCACGAAATACCACAGGTACCTTTCTCCTAGCCTCTGTGCTAGCTGCTTTCAAACAATTGCATCTGCAGTCTCATTATAGTCTGGTCTTCCTGCAGAGGCTTAGTGAGGATTAGGCATGGAGTGTAGTTCAGTGGTAAAGCATTTGTCAGCACTTATCTAAAGGCCTTAAATTCCATTCTCAGCACCAAATTAAAAAAATGTACTGAGACATTGATACATCAAGTAAAAAGCAGAAATGTCCCCTATTTTACATACCATTCAAATTCAGAATGAAACGGTCTCCAAAACCCCCTGTCAAAGCACACATCAGATTATCAGATGAGACACCTCACCACTCTTCACGGAAAGTTTTCCCTCACTTGATTCATGGAACTTGTTAGTTCTCTTTGATCAATTTCAGGTATTCATGGTAGTGTTTGATAAACATTTGAGCATTTTAGGTAGGAGGAATACAAGGTTGAGTGATCTATTGTTTTCCTTTAGAATTATTATACTATATGACTATTTAAATGATATGGCTATAGTGTTTAAGCATAAGGTATATGCCTGCATTATGGAAGAACTTGATTCAGTGTTGTCATCCCTATATATCTCTTGGCAAGGTACTAACATTGGCATAATATACCGCATCTATGGAATTACTTCAAAGGACTTAACGTAGACTTTGTTGACTTTATAAATATAAGAATTATCATTTGAAAATGCTTTGAATCCGGTGCCAAATATTTAATAGTGAACAAAAATCTAATTGGCTGGACAAGACTTTCAGAGGTGGAATGATCTGTAATTGCATGTGACCTGGAGCCAAGTACCTCATCTGAATAGAGTTCCAGGCACAAGCCAAAGCTAACAATTGTTTGATGATTCAGACAAAGATGAAATGTCATAAAACTCCCACATATTCTTTTTAAAATATTAGCATACCTTTTATCTATCTTTAAAAAAAAATAAACAAAAAATTCTCTTAATGTCATAAATATTCTCAAATATTTAGAAACATTTCATAAATGTAAGAATCCTCTTACACAATTCCTAAAATTATAGTCTAAGGTTTATGAAGGTGACTGACTGACTACTTGCTAGTGATTTTAAAGCAAATTAAAACACCCGAAACTCATTTTTGTAGGTGTACATGCCAAAAAGAAATGGTAATGGAACAATTTAATCATAGATTTCAAACATCTTTCATTTTTGTCATTTTGTACATGCTAATGAGACACAGAAATAAAATAGTTTGTTCAAACCAAGTCACCCAATTTGGAAAATTATAGGAGACTTGTTGACAGAGATGTTTTTATTCCTTTGTATGTCAGTGAATTCATGAATGTTTATCATCCAATTAAGCAAATTCACCAACATTTAACATTCAATTATAACTGTGAGTGATTCTGAGATGGTTTCTTACATATAGATGTTTAGTGTTGAAACTTCATTCTCCTTGGGCAAGCTCTTCAATCATAACAAAAAGAAAATGGTTTATTCTATTCTGCATATCAGGAGGCATCCTTGACGTGACAAGCAATTATGTATTCAATGATTTGATTGGCAAATCTCCTTTTCAATGGCATTAATGGTCTCCAAAGAGAATGCCTGTGCTTCAGATTACAGCCTTGCCACCCTGAGTCATTGTTGTGTTTCTAAAGACTCTGACTTTGTACAGTCATGGGCCTATCACATGAAGCCATGAAATAACTTTCATGAACTGAAAACTAGACGGCTTTCCCCTCTGCCAAAGTTTTCTGAAACAGATTTTCACAAGAGGGTGTGCCCAATGCATTGCCACACTGTCCTTTGCTGTCTCAGTGTTTTGAGTGCTTGTTTGGCCTTCCTTGTGTTGATGTTTCTCAGGCTACGATTGTGGGTTGGAACAAGAGATCCAGGAAAAAAAAAACAAAAAGACACAAATGAATACAGAATATTTTCTATAAAAGCGAGGAAGAAAGTGATTCATATGTTTTAACTTGAACATACTTCACTTATTCCACTATGTCCCCTCTAGGTGATTTTTGCCTTTGTTTCTCTAAGTCTTATCACAATAAAAGTTCTCTTCTACCTACCCCATGACAGCCTAGGAACTGTAATCCCAGACATACTCAAAAACTCCTCCCTTCAAAGCTGAACTGTCAGCAGAAATCTGATTCCTTACACTGCAAAATATAAACATAAGATTTCCTCACACTGCCAAAAAAATCTCCTTTGCAACAAGATGGTTCATAAGCATTAAGGGCACACTTGCCATCATGAAACTGTCTGCGGTAAACAAGAAAGCAATAGGATGCCCACTACCATGCTTGTTGGATATATGTGAACCTATTCGACTCTATTTGAAATGAGCTGGGATCACCTCAACACCCCATCACATTCATCATGACCAGGAGAGTTATACTGTGCATACTGCAGTGCCCATGTCTTTCAGAAATAAAGTTCATTTAAGGTGGACAATCTTCAGCTCCTCAGAGATGCCATTGATCCTTACTTAAACTGGTGTTCTCATAACCTATTTGGCCAGTCAACTACCATCTTATGTAATCACTATCAAATTATTGGCCATATCCAAAATCAGAAAAGAACATGGTTAATCTTTGTTTCATACCTCTCTTTTCCCTTTTTCTCAGTACTATGTTCAGGACTTTGAAGATCTCATGGAAGAGCACTGCGGGGGAGGAGGAGAATCCATTTTGACCTTAGGCAAGACTTTTCCTACACAAACTTATCTTTGGTGTGTCTTTTCTGGCCCTGTTTCCTACTCCCTTTTCCATTTCAACACACTTTCCATGTTGTTTTCCCCTTGCTGTCTAGCATCGCCCGCCAAAATCACCTGCATAAACCTATTTGTACTCGAATCTTGGCAGGTCCAAGATTCCTCGCAGGCGTTATTTGAATATTTAACGAATGACATGCAACAGCAGTTCCTAGAGCTCCTATGCTGTGCCTGCTCAGGTACCTGTCAGCCTGTGCGTTAGGTCTGCACAGTGAGGTGTTATGGTAAGATACCTTTCTTTGCATTATTTTTTGCACTTCCAGAAATAACATGATTATTTACCCATCCATTTCATATTTCAGAATTAGCTATAAAAATTCCAAGGAAACTGCATTTAATTTAAATAATTTCTCTTTCAACTTCTCAGGATAAAAAATGAGAACAAGAATGAACTAATTATATTCTCTGGAGGAAACGATTCTTCGGACACAGGCAATCTGGTACTTTTTAATGATATATTTGCATTTCACGGTAGACCCAGATAGCAGTCCCAGTGTAATCCCAGATTCCCATATTGAATTAAATCTGATCTGGGTTATTTGGGTCACAGACGGAAGAAGTATCCTTTCCGTGTCATTTCTCTGTAAATAGTGGGTGCCTTTAGCTTTCCTCTATAATGTGCATTTATTTTTGGAGCTCATTAAAGAGGTTAGTCAGTTTAAGTAGGTCTAGTCAGTAGTTAGGAGCAGAGGCTGAGCTTGGAAATGCTCTCTGTAGTATTATCTAACCACATAAGATGGGGTCCTTTTACATTCCTGGATGCTATCTGCAAAGGATTGGAGAGACTCATTTGAAATTCAGGCCTTTGAATTAGGTCTACACTTCACATGGAAAAACTTTTCATTGATTTTCATACTGTCATTTCTGAACAACAATAATTTCATTTTAAAAGCAAACTCTCAAATGCACCATGAGCTTTATAAAAGCTGTGTCATCCAGATGTAAAGAATCTGAAAATTTACTTAATCCTATAGATCAATTTGTCCTCTTCAGCTCCTTTTTATTCTTCTAATATCTAAAACCAACCCCAGAAAATTAAAAAAGTGCTTGTGAATTAATGATTAAGCTGCATTTTAGTAATATTAACATAGATATCCATTCAGTTCTACAGATTGGTATGCAAGTTTTTGACTCTGTATAGGAAGTGGCCTTCTTAAACTTTGAACGACTTAATTCTTCAAGTGCTTAATTTTTGTTTTAAGAGGGATTGATGGTACTAAGATATGCATATGTACATGCATGCATACATAACACATATATGTTTGTGTGACATGTGAGGCTAAATGTGCACACACATGTGTGTTCGTGTATGTGTGTACATGCATGTGTCTGTTGTGTGCTTGTGTGTGTGTGTGAGAAAGAGAGACAGAGACAGAGACAGAGAGAGACAGAAAGAGAGAGAGAATATGCGTGAGCACCTGTGTGTATGAATACTCAGTTCTAGAACTCTTTTGTTTATTTCTAATGCCCAGAAGCATTGTTATGCTCACCCTGGGGAAAGCTGCCTCCTAGGAGTCTATACTTTTAAAGTCACAATTGAGTCTAAGTCTTCTGATTTGAATGTTACAGTTTAACATTGTCCAAGTAGTTTCTAAAGAATTGATAATAACCGATGATTTGAAAAATGCTATAGGATTTTTAAAAGCATATTCACAATATTTTTATTAAGAAAAGTTGATATTTAAAGGGAGGAAATGGATTCCTAAGTACTTTATGGCACTTCACACATTCTCACTTAAACAACACATTCTAAACTTAGTATCTGGAAAACAATTTAAACATTCATAGGGATTGAGAAAGTGAAACACAGGGATATATGTCAAGGAAAATGCTTGAGATGTAAAGCACATGCCCTTCAGTATTTAAGTTTTTCTGAGACTCATTGACCTATAGGAATGATATTCACAAACAGTACTACCACTGACAATTTTAAAATGAGAGTTGGAATCCTTATCTTTGTCCAAAGAAACAGAGTATGTTTCCATGACCTTGAAGACAGATACTTAGAGCTATTACGTGATCCAACAGCGATGTCAATATCCTTTTGTATGATATACAAAGAAACAACAGAGAATCAGAACAATGAGTTCCATATTTTAGAGTGTGTCCCTTCTGTCTCCTTACATAATATGGTCTCTTTGCTGGGATAACGGTGAGAAATAGCCTACAGTTTAATGTGAGCTCTAAGCCAATAACAGATAATATAACTCCTTTGAGAAGAGCTTTAATCGGCATCACCTGTGAGCTACTAAGAGCACAAATAGCAAGATTCCTGAGAACCATCCACTCCAGAGAAAGCAGATTTCTGCTGCCAAAGATGAATGAAACTGCCCTCTCTCTACCGACACAGTTTTAGAGAACAAACACCCTAAAGTGGGCATTTTGAGTGAGTAAAATTGCATTTTTTAAAAAACAGAAGAAACCAAATATTGCCCTTCCAAAAAAAAAAGCAGAAAGAAATTAGTCACATGTTAGAGTTTTGAAGCAATATCTAGAGTAGATTAAGCATGGACAGTAAAGGAAGGGAGGGTCACATTGGATACGGGCAACTGAGTACAGTAACATGTTCAATATAAACAGTATAAATAATCCACACCAACAGCTTCAACATGAGGAAAAGTCCCAAACTTAGGGAAGAGCAGTGAAACCACACATGAAACAACTATGTAACTGTGAGGAAAAATCCAACAGTAAAACAACCCTTCTCCCGATCCCGGGACTCAGCCACCATGTATGAACTGTGAAAGAGCTGTGTCCCTCCTTATATGTTACAGCTTGTACTAAGCATACCCTGTTTCCACGGGAACCATAACTGTGAGGCAGCCACATCTTAAGATAGAAGAGTCCTCCAGGTTATCTTCCAACTTACTTTTTATAACAATACTCTTCTGTTTGATCCTGAATCTCAACCTGTTAGACATAATTCAGTTTGCTTGGTCCAGAAAAGGTTTCATAGAGGTAGAACAAAATTCTAATCAAGTTTTCTGTGACCTACAACATGTCAGACATTGAGAGGGTTTTTCTTTACTCAAATCTGTTCCATTTGCAGATTCTACTAGAATTTCTAGCTCTCCCGTATATTAAGTGTCCATGTGACTTTTCTTCCCATGATCACCCTATAGTAATTTGGGGCTATACAAAAATGCAAAACTAATACTATCAGATAATCACCTGCATACCTTTGAGACAATTGTTGAAGGCCAAAGTATTGGGATGTTTTATAAGCCATCAATCAAGTATTGTGATTGTTTCTGTTGCATAAAAATACCCTTTTATTCACAGGTCTGAGAACTATACTTTTTTGGAAACCCAAAGCATCAAGATACAATATAGTTTATAACACTTCATAAGTTCAGACACAATGGATCCCACCAGTAGAGAATTCCCTTTATAAAGCTTCAGATAAAATATCAGTAACCACATCAAGCAGTTATACGATACTCCAGAAAAAGGGATTAAAGTTAGTGAATCTAAATATGTGTAGATATGTATATAACATGCTCACATGTACTCTATATGTTGTGGAAAGCCTTTCCACTTTGATGAGTGCTGATGAATCCAATTTTTGACACTAAATTGAGTAAAAGAACATAAGACATTTTTATCCCTTTAACACATTTTATTAAGCATTAGTCTTTTGCTTATGCTGACTTATTTAATTGTTTAGGCACTCGATTAAACCCCCATTCATACATACTCTATCATATGTGTCACATATCCTGTTTGTGTTTAGTCTACAGGAAGTGCTAGCTAGCTAACAATGAAAGACTGGCTTATGTTATGTAGGCTGCCTGTGTATATATACTTGTCTTTAGAGTTCTTTTAGTACTATTGCCAAATGAATAGTTCTTAGCCTGTAGGGGCATGTTTAAAGATAATCCCATATTTCACAACAAAGTTAATAGTGAATTCTTTCACGTGTAGTGATTTTGCTTATCTTGACTGTTAGAATAAGCATTAACAATTAGGCTTGAAACAATGTAAATTGCTATACAATGACTCTTGTTATATAGTTACTGAGACTTTTTCTCTTGTTACCAAGCTTAAATATGGGTTTTCGACAGTATCCATCAAAAAGCATGATTTTAAACTAGTAATAGTGTCACAAAATTATTGTGATGATGAAGAAATAGTAGATATTTTTGGTCATGTTCTCCCAAATGAATTAGATCTTTTTACTGCATAAGGATTTATTTTCATAATACCAGATACTTAAATGGAATTTTGGGATTTTAGAACTCAAAAACCTTATTGTGTGAAATAACATTCTAATCTATTTTGGAAGGAAATGCTTTAGTCCAGTCTATTTCCTGAGAGTGTCTTTGTAAATACATAGGACTTTTGAAACTGCCACAGAGCAAGACCATCTTTTTTTGCCCTTCCTGACTGTGTTCTCCCGGGATAATTAGGTGTTTAAATGGTAAGATTTAAAAAACCTAAATTTAGAAGGAATTGTGCAGTTCTAAAACTAGAAATAATCCTTTAGGGCTCCCTAGTGCAGCTCCCTTGTTTTACAAATGATGATCCTGAAGAGAAAATGACGCCTTGTTTCAGCCAACCAGTTCCATGTGTTCCATGTGTATTTTCTGGTCAAAGAAGGGGTACACATTTTTTTAACAAAAATTTCTGTGATGTAAAATCACCAGATTAGTTAGACTGAAACTGTTGACTTCCTCACAACTCCCTTCAGGTTTGTTTTTTTTTTTAACATTTGTATATTTGTTTATGGTGTTGACAATGGAACTCAGGGCCTTGTGAATGCCTACTAGCAAGGGCAATAATCTCAGGCAAGAATTAATTCTTTCTAAAACATGTTTTAGTGATGCATAATTGTGGTTTGTATAGAGTAAATATTATTACAATACACGCTATGTGGTTTACTAGAAAGTTTATACCCTACCTCTTACCCTGCGTTTCAAAACAGTCCAAATATGTAAGAATGTTTAAACTCACAAACAATTTATTATTACAGACAAAATGAAAAAGATCAGAAATCATAATGAATAAACAAAGGTAAGGGTAATATTACTGAGATAATAACATTTCAGACATGGAAATCAACTCCGAGTATTTTGGTCAGTAAGGCAGGTGTTAATTTTTTCTAATAGTAATAACTTTGACTTCTAGATCTGTTTATTTTTTATTTTGTCTAGTTGGAAAGTTTTGTCTGTCTGTTTCTTGCGAAAGTTGTTTCTCACTGTTTTTATTTTAATTTCTTTATTGAATCTTTGGGTCCTTCACATAATGCACCCCAGTTTTGTTCACCTCCTGGTCCTCCCATAAGCCCCCATCCCTGCTGCATTTCTCCCATGAAACAAAACAAAACAAAGCAAGCAAGAAAACAAACAAAACAAAACAAAAACAATGAATCATAATAGAACAAAAACCCACACCTGAAATGCTAACTCTCTGCTTCTCCTTCTCTCCTGCCTCTCCATCACCTCTTCATCTTTATCTAAAAATATTACTATAAAGAAGAACATCACCAAAAGAAGGTAAGAAGAATATTGTATTTTTTTCATGTCCCTTGTACTGATTTAAATAAAAGCATTTCAACTTACAATTATATTCCTGTGGGGAGATTTCAAATCAAAGGACTATTAATGGAGATATATTATGATAATGCCAACTAAGGCAGGGATATGGGTAGTACAATTTAAGAATGAGCAGTTACTGATTCCTTACAGTCCTACTTAAATATTAGAAGATCTGTGCCTGAGGCCAGAATAGATCAGGTCTGGTTCATTCAATGTTCCCTTGTTAATAGTGAGCTAAGACAGATTTCTTCTCAAATGAAATTTCTTTTAATTTAATTTATTTATTTAATTATTTGTTTTATTTGATTATGTTACTTATTGTGTTATTTATTTTATTAATTTATTTAATAAATTAATTTTCCCTATTCAATTTAACCCAATTAAGAATGGTTAAAGTTGACACACCTCCCTGGATATTCTCCCCATAATATCATCATTCTAAAGATCCAGTGCAGTGAGAAAGCTTGGAAGAGTTTCTTCAGGGCTCTATCAGCATGGGCTCAAAACAGTAGGATGTTCCTTTCCTAAGTATAGAACTTGCTGGCTAGACTGGCATCTGTGAAGTAGAACAGGATGTGTGAACTCTAAGTGTAAACTGCATTTTCAAAAAAAAGCTATAATTTAAATTCTGCAAAAAGAAGGATGCTAAAATCAACAATTCATTGTTGGTAGGCTAAGGGTAATTTTTAATTAATGTCATGTTTACTAATTTTCCCTTTAGTAGAGTGTTGCTTCTAGTCTTGGTTCCTGGACTTCTTTTCTTTTTCATTTTTTGTTGATTTTCTTTTTTTTTTTTTTGAGATGAGGTCTCGGGTGACTTTAAACCCTCTATGTAGCCAAGACTGTCCTTGAACTCCTGATTCACTAACCTCTACCTTTTACACAGACTTACAACTGTGCTCTACTGCCTCCTGCTCTATCTTATTTTCTTCTGTGATGACGATTTTCTTTGCAAATGTGTTTATCTGCATATTTTAAGAAACAACTACCTAAACCAGGCTAAACATATTTGAAAAATTACAAGTGGGAGAAAGGGGAGGGAGTAGGAAGAGCCTTGACCTGATGTTGTAAGAAGGAAAAGTGAGAGGATAGGTGGTGAAGGAAGGAAGGTATATCATGATATACAGGAACTCTCAGAAGTATCTTCCTGGGGAGGACTAGGCAATGATGTAGGAGGATCTTCTATCTATCTGTTGCTTTCATTGGTTAATTAATAA
>LOJH01006040.1:14724-33143 GCA_001685095.1 Ellobius talpinus | reverse complement strand
AGAGTGAGTTCTAGGACAGCCAGGGCTACACAGAGAAACCCTGTCTCAAAAAAAAAATCAAACAACAAAAAAATTCCCTCCAATATGCTGACATATTATTTATAAATTAGTGAACTACTATTAGTGAGCAGCGGAATAAAACAGCAATAAAAAGGAACTGGATCTAGTTTTTAAAACCCACTTCCTGTGGGGGTTTTATATAAAATAACTGGTCTATCATATGTACACTGAAAAGATCTGACAGCGTTCGCAGATGAGGGATAAACAGCTAACTTTATCTTCTAGCTGCTGTCACCACCCAGAACAATGACTTAATAGGCACACAAGCTTTCATAAACCCTATTATCTACATGAACTCCAACATCGCAACTGCAATGACTTAATAGGCACACAAGCTTTCATAAACCCTATTATCTACATGAACTCCAACATCGCAACTGCAATTTGCCCTTTCTAATTTCTTTTTTCTTATCATTCGCAGACATCTTAATTAAATCAGTAAATACAACGCTTTAAGTGCCATATTAGCCAAGTATATTAAAAAATTCAAGCACACAGAAAAACACACACACATGCATGTGAACACATATACGCATGCACACAAATGAGCTTTTAATACTGACTGCAGAGTGAACTGGTCTGTCTACGAAGGTGGTCATGGTGGTAGGTGTTAACATTGAGAAAGATAGTTTTATTAGTTGAATTTTCAAATTTAAGTCTATAATGTTCTTGAGCATACTGATGCTTTTTTTTGTAAAAACCAAAACCAAAACACAGAGATTATGTCTCCACTGAGAGATAAACCAGAGATTCCTTACAGCTCTACACACATTTTCCTAATGACTGAAACCACTCACAGTACGGATCTTCTTTGCTGTATGTTCCAACATTTAAGACCAGGAATGAATTTAAATTAGTGTTAATATTATAGGAATCAACATGCAATACGTATTGATGCCTAAGTAATAAAAAGCGGCACTTCAAAGTCAAGAAATAAATCCTTTACTCCGAGGAAACCTGAACCATCATTTCCTGTCAGCAGGGACTTTAACCTCGTGTCTTAAGGGCCACCTTAACCCATCTGATCTGTCTGTAGCTCACATGCCTCTTTAGAACGAGAACCTATTGGTGATCAGTAATCATGGTAGCATAGCAGTGTGGTATTTCTGGTGACTTTCTGATGGAATTACACAGAACATCCCTGGATGATGCTGCAGGGAGCCATCTCCACCAGACAGTGCTGAGAAAAGCACACCAGCGGTCTCTTGAGCAGCTTTTTGTAACATCCTCTCACCCCCTCAGCTCTCTTTTCCTGAAGTAGGCAATGAGCTTTAGTTCTCAGTTCTAACAAACATAAAACGATATAGAGCAAGGCCCAAAACACAAAATAAAGCAAACAAGAGTAAGGCCACACTGATAATAACTGAAACAAAAAGTACTTAATTGAAGTATTAAGAAAAAAACCCAGACATAATCAAAGTATACTGCAAAGCAACTAGACGGCAACAGTTGCTTTGAATTTTGCACCCCCTTCCACGCCCCCCCCATCCAATTTCCAGATTTAAACTCCTGGTGCATAGGAATTTGGAGATTTAGAAACTGGTGAGTTAATTATTCTATGGTACTTGGTAAGTCCAAATGCATGTACTTAGTAGAAAAGCACATTCCCTGGCAGGTACAGACAGGATAAAATAAAGATTAGGCTAGGGAGAAATGATGGCTTCCAGGTTACTCTCCTGCTACTGTAGCTTAAGGATAGAAAGGCATGTGGCCCTGCTAGGTTTTAGATGGAAACTTTACTCACAGCTGTGAAGAAAAGTGGGCCTGGCTTACACAGAGGATCCCTGCCTCGTGTCAGTTTCATGAATGGGTTTAGGGTGAGTCTGTGAGCATCACTAAGTGCTCTTTCAAAGAGGGGCAGTTTCCTCACTTCCACCTCTAACAGGTCATTACAGGATTAGTTATTCATAATGCTCATTTGTTTAATAGTATATATGTGTATATGACTGCATGCGTGCAAGCATGTCTGTGTTTGCGTGTGTGTGTACACGCATGCACATGTGCATGCCTAATTACAAGCAACAGAGCTTGCTTATCCAAAGATTCTTGACTGTGTCTTCAGCACATATTCATTTATTTTGGTTATTCTACTATCCTTCAAATATTTCCTGAGAAACTTTCCTATCAGTATCTATCACTAGGCCTCTTGGGGAAATAAAGCAAGGGTTTGAAGCCTGCGAGTCAGAACAGCAAGTGTGACGAGGCCAAGCTCGAGCTTCAGCACGAAACAGACTGCTATTAGCAATGTCAGAAAAAACCCACATTTAAAATAAAAGGGAAAATAATGCCAATCAAATGGCTGCATTTCAGAAGCAGGAGTCAGGCCTACAGAGTGGTCCTGGGAAGTGCTGCAGCAATGACAGCCTTGACAGCTCCTCCCTGCTGGGTATAAAGGAGATGACATCAAGGAAGCAGGGTAGGATGTTCCTGAGTAGCATCCATAGGACATCTGCCCCAAGTCAGAGGTTCACAGAGACAGGAAGCAGAGCTCAGACTGGTGCAGCAGGAGTCAAAGGAACAGCAGAATAGAAACGGAGGGAACTCTGCTCCCCTCCCCCTTCACAGACTCTCTGCTCAGCCATGTGGTGTCTGCAGGGTCACATTAGTAGGGCAGCAGGATCACCTTTACAGGTGCGGACACTTCAGCAGACACTCAAGCTGAGTGTGGTTTCCTTTGGTTCTCTGTACACAGAAGATGCTGACAATACCTTTTCATTTTTGTTTCTCCTTATCCGGGAGGAGTTTCTGAGGGTGTCTACATAAGCAAAGTTATTTGTCTACAGGTCTATGCAACGAACAGGGCTGGCGAGTCTCTAGGAGGAAGAGATTTCTGGGTTTTAACCATATGCAAACAAGCATGAATGAATGCACGAACATAAGGAGAACTTATTAAGGCCTCAAAATAATTCTCTTTTCCTACTAACATGTATTAAAAATACAGCATTTTTCAACTATTTGAAGGTAAAAAAACCTAACTTGAAATTTCCCGTTCTTAAAGTGAAACATGCCTGTGCTCTACCCAGTGACGTCTCCCTGGGAAACAGTGACGGGACTGTGTGTGTGAGCCCTTGCACTAGGGCCTGCCCATCTCTCAGTTCCTGGGAACCTACCTAGTCTTCAGTTAGAACGGCACAGCCACGAGCTCGGTTACTAGGAACAGCACAGCCACGAGCTCGGTTACTAGGAACAGCACAGCCACAAGCTCCGTTACTAGGAACAGCACAGCCACGAGCTCGGTTACTAGGAACAGCATGACTTTCTTCTGACAAGGCTCAAAGCTATGCTGGGATGAAATCCTCAAGAAACGATAGGATTTAGTAAGGGGAATGGTGTTTCAATTAAGTTTTAAGCACGGAAAACAGTGTCGCTGAGTTACAGACTATGCCCTGCCCACATCAGGTGGCCTGAGGCTGACTGATGGAAGAGTCAAGGAGAAGACGCTTTGGGCAATGCCTCTCCAGGGAAGAGACCTATTTCAAATCTTGGGGCTAATGGGCCAGTGGCACCATATTGGTATAAAAACAGGTTCTTTTCATTGTGCTGTTTTTGTTTGTTTTCAGACAGGGTCTTATTATGCAGCCCTGGTTGGACTGGAAGTAGATCCGCCTGCTTCTGCCTCCCAAGTACTGGGCTTGGCGTGTACCACTACTGCTCAGCTGAAAACTTAACTCTCAACACAGTTCCAGTCCCATTTAGTTGGGCATGTTCATAAGAAATCCTTAAAAACCAAAACCAAAGACTGACTGGGTCCCCCTGCAGGCAGGCGACTGGCCTTTCTGCTCAGGCTAGCTGGTGAGATGAGGCTTCTGAAAATTTAAGGAGAAAAAAAATTCTTAAATCTGTATATGCTCATGGATAGTTGGTACAGATTCATATTCTTGTCTATCAGAATTTAAATCAAAATATGTGTGTGCTATCATCACAGAGCAATTGTTAGCAATCACCTTCCCGAAGCTTAGCAGGGAGGTGCCTATTACTAACAGGCGGTGTCATGCCGAGAGGTCTGCAGAGTGGATTGGACCTTGGTCCCTGGAAACAAACCTTCTGCATTCAGATCAGGACTCACTGTTCTCCAGCTCTGCAGAGCGGATCTCTGGCTTCTCATTTGTGGAAAGGAAGCAACATTAGCACCCGCCAGATAGGGAGGGGTACTGTGGGGACTAAATGAGAGGTAATATAAGGTCTTTTACCGTTAATCCACATTATTACCACCACAGTCAGGTTAATAGCACAGTATGTGAGGTATGCAGGTCCATGTAAGAAGTCTGTGCCCTGACCCTGACGACGGAGGCCTGTGTACATGGTTACTTAGTTTGACTCCTATGTCACGCTTTCAGCTTTTCTGAGAATTTCTAATGGAGACGAAAAAAAAATCCCCCACCCTTTCTTCATTTCCCATGGGTATTTAGGACAGCATCTAGATTTATAATTTTTGAAACAATTTTACCACCAACACAAACTCATTCTCTTGAATAACTGGTTGCTTATTTCTATTGGAGAATGAGACGTGAGCATGTTGGTGCATGAAGTTTTGGCCTACGAAAGGCTTTGACCTTATTTCAGGATTCGCTTTTTTGTCGTTACTATCAGGAAAATTAGAACTAAACTTAGAGGCATCAAATTTAGCTGTTTCATTATTTATTATTTGAAGTTATGTGCGTGTGTGCCTATGTGCCTGTGTTATTTGTGTGGAGTGCAGTTGCCCGAGACCAAGAGGGCTCCTGGAGTTGGAGTTACAGGCTTTTGTGAGCCACTATGTGGGTGCTGGACACCAAATCCAGGTCCTCTGCAAGACCAAGTCTAACGGAGGAGCTGTCTCTCCAGCCTCAATGACATCATTAACTTTCATTGCAAACATGTTCGTTTCTCACAGGTTTTTAATAATTCAGCTTTCAGGATTTAAGGGTAAGAGTTGGTGCCAAGTACTATATACATACATACGTATACATATATAGTAGATAATAATGGGGTATTGTTTCCCAAGCACAAACCTGTTAGAAAGATCAAATAAGATACAAACATTTTCACAGTAAATTATAAAAAGTTTGACTACAGACTTGAGTCACTGCCCACACTGGTCACACTCCTACAGCTTTCTTAGTGGCTAAGCCGGGAAGGTTCACATTGAAAGTCTTCAGTTCTGCTTCTAATATTCAGGAAGAGACTCAGAACTGGTCCCACTGTGTGCTCCAACTTCACGCTGACCTCACATATTTCTTTACCAACACCCCTGCTATTATTTTTGAATGTTTCCATGTCTCTAATCAGACTGTGCCCTTGATGTGAAATGCTTATCTCCACTCCTGTGAGGTCTTGAGAACAGTCCAGCCCCTCAGTATTTAAAAAACAATGACAGAACGACTGAGCTCAAGCATCCCCTTCAAGTCACCTCAAAATTATCTCTGCCCTGGGCTACAGTCTTGGCCTCCCAAGCAGTGACCTTTCCTAGTGTCCTTTCCCTCATTCGTTCCCTTTACCGCAACAGCCAAACCACAGGTCCCACCGCTGCCCTGATGCTCAGGGCACCACCGTTCTTTAACTGTGACAAAGGGTTAAATTCTTGGCATGGAATAAGGAGTCTCCACACTTGTGCCCGGATCACGATGTAACGTACAAGAAAGAAAAAAGAATACAATAAAATTAGGGAAAACATTTGCAAACCTACCATTGTCTTTAAAGGGTACTTGGGATGAAGAGTTTCCAGAATTAGGCAAAGTCATTCCTGTGGTATAAATTAAATTATTAGACATTTTATAAAAAGGCCAGAACCTGTAGAAGTAAACTTTTTCCTGAAAACTTCACACACACACACACAAATATATCAATGAAACATTAAGGCAGCAATGTTTTCTGTGATTTACATTGAGAGAAATGTCTTATCCACAAAGGGCATACTTACTATTTCTAAATAATAATTAAGTATATTTACTTGTTTGGGGCCACATATTTAACTCAAATGTGTTGTTTCTGACATGATAGTTAGATATATCAAATGTGAAATATTTATAATAAAATGAGTTTAAAAATCACTTGTCCAAATGTTAAAAGAAAATGTAATATTCAATGAAAATGATTAAAATAAAAAAAATTCAGAAAATAGATCTTAATGATCCTATATTGCCTAAGCTAGCCCCACACTTGCTACATGGGTGAAGTTCGCCTTAAGCTCTAAACCCTCCGGCTCCACCTTACAGGTGCCGGGTGTGTGTGCTGCACCCTACAGCAACGTAGCCAGGCTTGAAGGTGGGCAGCTATGGCTCTCTTGATATCAGGGATGATCTTACAGCTCGTGAGATCTCACCGTATGTAAACATACTTTAAATATCATTTCCTAAGGTGCTCACTCGGTCTCTCTTCCCTAAATTTACTACAGGTTCACCCTATGGGATGACATCCTGCCTTTCGCCCGCTCGCCTTCGCACTGGCTCAATTGCTGATGGCATGACCTCTGAAAGACGCGATGCTGATGGCATGACCTCTGAAAGACGCGATGCCTCCCCACACACAGCCATGCTGCTTGCCAGGAATATCTATCAACTACAATGTAGAGTTCTCCAGTGACTTCATTTACTTTACATGGCCCCAATCCAATTACAAAATGAAAAACTAAGCTTTCGTGTCAGGTGATTAGGAATAAACTCAGGGTCAAGGGAGAAATAAGCAGACTCTGAGGGCCGACAGGAAGGGACCGTGCTCTCCAGTCACTCACATTCTGAGCAGCAGCCTAGCTTTCTGTGCTCCAACAGCTGTTCTTCTTCACTGGATTTCCCGTGTAAGATGCACAAGGCAAAGAACTCTTGAACATACGGTGATGTTCAGGTATACACACACATGTTCAGGTATACTTACACACATGTTCAGGCATACATACACACATGTTCAGGTACACACACATGGGTGCAGGTACACTTTCATGCACCCCTTTAATGGGGACTGGGTCCTGCTATGTTGGCCCTGAACTCACAGTCTTAGGACCTCAGTCTCTTCCACGCTGGGATACAGGCATACACCACAACACCCAGAGCCACTCAATTTCAAGATCTAGGTAATTAACAGGCCCCAAGTAACAAGCTGGTAAAAATCTGGAAAAACAAAAAAAAACACAAAAAAACCTAATAATTGCCATTTACCAAATATAGTGGTTTTCATAAAGTAATCTAAGGCTCTGGAGGCTATTCTAATCCCTTTTCAACTAAAAGAAACCTAAGTTTATCCTTCAAAAAGAACACAGCACTGAGAGCCAGCTAGCACAGGCTTGCAGGAAGAAGGCACGGAGGCAATGCAGAGCTGTGTGCCAGGCCCAGGTGCTCTCTAGGATGCCCAGGGCCAAGTGACCAAGAGGGAGACGAGCAGTACTGGCGTGAAGCATTCCCGGGTTGGATCAGGGACTGACTTTTACTTGAGGCATTTTAATCTTCGCAGTCTAAGAAACTAGAACCCACAGCAACAGGCTGGCAAGGAGCAACGTTCTGTTCAGTTCCCTATGGGAGAAAGCAGGAGAGCTTGGTAGTGCTGACCTATGACACACGCTTGGCCAGGGTCTTCACTGGATGATTCTGATTCCTGTTTCCTCCTCTCGGGGCTTCTATTTAAACTGGCAACAGACTTTGAACTAAAGAGGGAAGAGGAAGGCAGGAGGGGAAGTGTCAGTGTGAAAAGAATACGGTGAAAATGACAAAAGTCGAAACAAAAACAAAGGCACGAACGTGGGACTCCCAGTCTCGGCTGTGGGTTAGTCAAACATGCTCTTACTTATTAAGCTTTGTGACTCCTGCCAGGGACTCTGTGTCAGGTCTCGCCATCGTGTACAGTGATTTTCCCACCAGCTCCGCAAAGGCTGGCGGTAGGGACTCCACGTTAACGGCCTGTTTCCGATGAGGATAGAGAGAGGCCTGACTGAGGTCATGGTAGGATTTACTCATCCCTCTAGGCTTTTCCTCCCAGGAAGCTCTGCCATTCTTCTCTTTGGAACTGTTCTGCAGTGGCTGGTAAAGCGACAGCTCTGAGCAGGAGAGCCTCTTCAGAATCTCAGCTTGAACTGACAGGGGTCGGACGGCAAGCTTGTTGAGGGTGCTGCTGGCCAGACTGCCAGTGCTGATTGCGCGGCACATATTAAATCCTCTAACAGATTCTGCTTGCAGGCTCAGGCTCCTAAACGAAGCTCTCTCTACAAGGAAATAGGATTGCTTTACACGATGGAAACACTGCAGTCAGTACCTTTACGAGAAGAGTCGATTTAACAGGCAACATAGGGTGTGCACGTTTTAATCATCTCGACTGCCAGCACAAGCTGGGTGCTTTCAAAGTTGGCAACTGAGGGTTTTAAAAAGGAGTCAGAGGGTCCTGGCTTCCGTACAACACTCCATCCTTTTTGCTTTCACCAGTCTTGGACTAAGTATTTATCTCACCTACCAACTCTCTTTCATCCTGTGATGTTCGTGACTCGGGCCAGTACACCCCAGACTCCTTGTGGCTTTCCACGCTGACAACAAAATTTCTAACCCTCATAGAGTTTCTGCTGAAATACCAACAAACTAGGAATGGGGAAAAGGGCTGAAGGAAGCAGGATGGGTTGTGAGTCTGACAAAGCAGCTTTGCAGAGAGCTTGGCCTAGAGAAAGAATCCTTGATTATAATTTCATTTTTACGAAGCTGACTGCAGATGGAGAAGATGGCATTCCACTCTGGATACACAAAACCCAGTGAGATGAACACACCACAACTGTATGCTACATACGCTGTAGCTCAGCAATGCTATTATAAGCCAGATGCCCTCAGGGCGGGTTTTCATGCTATCACACCACTCTGCCACCCCCACCTTCCCATCTCCACTTCACGATGAAGGAGGCACCGGAGCCAGGGACAGTCAACAGCCCCAGTCTTCTTCCCTCTGTGTCTACAAGCATGGGACTGTCTAGGCTGAAATTCTGTTTTCTGATAAGTGAAGGCCAAAAGCCTGCTTTTAGAAGCTAAATTTAGAAATACTTCAGGTCAAGCCCTTGGTTATTCTACATCACTTCAGTATTTTGACATTTGAAGCTATTAGCAAAGCCACTGCTTTACACGCAAACAAGACCTAGGAACAGAGCTTTAAATGATGTTGTTTGTGAGTTAGGCAAACCGTATCACAAACCACGCTCTGGGTCCCACTCTAACTGGCATATCAGGGCATACTCTACTCTATCTGTATTAAAGTGTGACAAGGATGTCAAATAGCTGGGAAAATGTTGTGATTCACTTATTTCAATTTCCAAGATAATATTCATTCATCAGAATGAACCTTGAATTAACATGCCTCATTATCACCAGGGAACAGTGGTTGCTTTCTATGATGGAAGTGGAATTCAAGATCTTTGTGTGTACCGAAGAATTCCAAGAATCATCTTAATCTATGGGGTTTTTATTGGAGTGGATAACAGTATTTCTATTCTCTTTCATCTAAAAAGGAAAACACCAACTCAACAGTAGCAAACACCTCCCCACACCCAAAACTGGCACAATAATGGCGATCAGTTCCATAGGTTCTGTCTGCAGAGCATGTCAAGGACTGGTCCTTTCAAATCCACCCACAGCTCACTGCTTCACAGAGCCATGGGCCATGAGTAGAACCATGGCTGATCTCATTGGTCCCACTGCCTTTACTGGAACACACTCCAGCATGCACCAACACCTACGGAAAAACAGCAGGAGCTGCCTTTACTGGAACACAGTCCAGCATGCACCAACACCTACGGAAAGACAGCAGGAGCTGCCTTTACTGGAACACAGTCCAGCATGCACCAACAGCTACGGAAAGGCAGCAGGAGCTGCCTTTACTGGAACACACTCCAGCATGCACCAACAGCTACGGAAAGGCAGCAGGAAATGCCTTTACTGGAACACAGTCCAGCATGCACCAACAGCTACGGAAAGGCAGCCGTGTTTCCGATGGAAGCTTCCATCCTTGCTGGCTTCACACACAGCCTGTGGCAGCGCCTTCTAATCTGCTTCTGCTCCTGCTCATTCTCCTCAGCATCCCGTATTTCCTCATGCTGTTGACTTTCCCATAGGCTCTTTGGGAGATAGAAGACTCCATATACTGTTACTCCTTAGTACTTACTGTTTAACATAAGAGCTAAGTAAATGATTTATTTCTTCATTCTATGAAAGAAAGCTATACGTAAACTCTTGCTGGGGCGAGGAGACCAATACTGCACCCCACAATGGGTTCTCACCGTCATATAATTAGGAAAGACACCTTCTACTCTCCACCTATTTCCTTCATTGGAAAACTGGGACTTAATGACCTCTAGGGATCTCTATAGAACCAGCATTCTCTAGTATGAATGTCCACCAATCTCCTGTGGATTATGACAGGAATTTCCACTTGTTTAGTCCAGATAGGTAAATAAGAACATGGCTACTTCTAACACAGCTCAAAGTGGGACACAATTCCTCTGAAGGTTTGATAAGATATGGGAACGCATATAGACAATACCACCCTGGAGTGTTTTCTCCATGACTAAAGGATATTTTGCTATTTGAAATCTGGAACTGAGTTTGCGAAATATTCAGAGTGCTCACTCTTATGGAGAAAGAAAATGAGACGCTGAAAACTCAGTTCTTTCCTAAGGTCATTCACACACGACCACGCTACTGCTGCATGGTACATGGTATGTGGTCCAGAAGCACACAGCAGAGCGGCAGTGTAGTGCCTGCTGCTGCTGATACTGCCAGTGTCATCACTATTGCTGAGTAGTGGGAGAGAGAACTGGCAGGGCAGTGGTGAGGACTGAACCCAGGCCTCGTGTATGCTAGGCAAGCACATACCCACTCAACTCCATGTCCTCAACCCTGTCTTTCCAGACACCTTAATCCATACAGGTATGGATTTATTTGTGCTTTGCAATGACCTTTTGATACATAGATGGTTGCTGTGGCAATAACGTTACAGATGGAGGAACTGAGCCAGCTTTTGTAGTGTACCTGACCCTTCCGAGTCTGTAGTAGTCTGGTTTGAGCATCAGCTGTTTTACTCGAGATGAGAATCATGCATGACTAAGGCTCAACCATTCCCTTAATGTGAAAACCCAAAATCCAAAATGCTCTAAGAGCTGAGACTGCGTGTGCACAGACATTTCAAGAAGCGACTTGGTGCTCAGCTTCATTTGACGTCTCAGTCAGAACACTGAGAAGCATAAAATCACCTGTGGGTCCACATGTGTGGAGACGAGCCATAACAGACCCTGCTTAAAGTTAGGTCCCTCACATGCATCTCCTTATGTGTTTGCAGATATTCCAAACTCTTAAAAAACTTCAAAATTAGAAACGTTTCTGGTGCCCCCAAAATTTGGATGTGGGATACCCAAGTTGCATTTCACGTGAGACACCGAGGAAAGGACCAGCTTCACACTCTCGTCTTCTGATTTCCCCTGCTCTGTCACATATAAAAAGATATGCTCTCTCACTGTTCAATTCCAGTTTGTATTGAACATGGATCCAAGTAGCAATGCTGATATCTTTAATCAGTGGTACTTTGTGGTACTTTAAAAAAATATAAAAGCATATACAAATTTTAGCAAAGCAAAGTAGAAAATAAAAGGTAATGTGATAATAGCCATGGCTGTCATATTTTAAAACTTATATATGAGGAAATTCAATGAAAATGCAGATTCAAGGGATCCCACTTCCAAAGACTGTGATTCTGTAGGTTCACATCAGCTCCTAGAACCTTACATTAGGGGAACACATGGTCTCCCCTTCGTTCCTGAGAGGTGAGAAACATCTACTTAGAGTTGGCATCCCACTCTATGCTATAGGAAAACTTTTATAAGATTTCAGAATAAAAGCTCCAGAAAAATTCAGAAACATGAGTTACCAGTGTGTGCTATTAACCCTTCACTCAGATACTTCAGAGTGATCCACTTAAGCCTGTAGGGGTTTAGCAGAAAGAAGTGATTTCAAATCACCTTAACCTCAACATGTGGTTATGCAGGGTTAGTGTTCAGTATTTCAGCTCTGATAAGATTTCTGTATAGAGCTGGATTGTGTTTGCAGCTGAAAACCCATTGTCCTGGTTGCTATGGTTACTTATCAAAGCCACCAGATAGGGATGATCTCAAATATGACTAGCAGGTGCTAGATCTGCCGTTCAAATGCCCGACTGCACTGCAGGGCGGCTACTTCACCTGCCTGTAATCCTGCTCCTTGTTCTTTCCCACACGGATCTCCAAACCCAAGTCAGCTATCACCCACCTCTCCAGAGCTCAGAGCTGAGACCTTCTTGTAGATGTGTATCCTAGAGCCCACACGGTATACCCTGTTAAGATCTTAGCGATGGCTCAGCAGTTAGGAGCATTAGCTGCCCTTCCATGAGACCTAGGTTTGATTCCCAGCATACAGTATGGTTTAAAACCATCTGTAACTACAGTTCCAGAGAACCCGATACCCTCTTTGGGCTTCTGTGGGCCCTGAACACAGGAGGTATACAGATATACATTCAGGAAAAACACACATACATATGAGGTAAAAAAGTTAAAAAACTCATGTATAATCATTTTATAGTTATAAACTAAGACATGTTTACATCTTTTATACACTTTATTAAAGAGTCTATGCTCATCTTCAGTGTTGTCTTCCAAGTGAACAGAGAACTGATTTGACAACAGACTTAATTTAAACATTTAACAAAGAGGTACCCTGCACGTTTTCACACTAAACAGTTTGAGTTTCCTTTAGAAATTGTGGCAAAAATCATGCCTGTATCCTGGAGTCACATGATGCAGCCCACTCTACTTACCAATGTCTTGGGCATCTTGGTTGCTCTGCCGTGCCCGCATCTGCAGTTGGAACTTGTGCTGGGAAGAGCAGAGGTGCAGCAGGTACTGGCAAGCCTTACCGCTGTCCGTCTGGAACGCATGCTTGATTCCGTCTGATGTGTTCTGTAGGGTGATTTTCTTTTTCTGTAAGATTAATCAGAGGTCTCTGTAACTAGGAAGCTTTCCTGGGACTTTACATGACCAAATATTCTAACCTACAAACAGTAAGTAGAGACATTTTTATTTTCAATTATTACGTGTAAGTGTGCTTTAACTGATACCACATATAAATATAAATATAGGAACTATAATTCTATATTCAAACAAATTTAGTAACCATCACTTTCAGCAATTGTAGCTTCTATGTGTTTCATTCATCATCAAAGGAAATTTCAAAAATTACCTGGGGGGTGGGAGCTGGAGAGATGGCTCAAGGGAGAAGGCTGCTCTCCCAGAGGACCAGGTTTTACCACCTAGTACTAAGCTATAACTCCACTTTAGAGGATCTGATGCCCTCCTCTGGCCTCCAGGCACTGCACACAGCTAGCAGTCATTCATGCAGGCTAACACTCATACACATATAGTAGAAACGAACACATCGTTTTTTAAAAGAAAGTATCCAGGGTTACATAAGACTGTATTCAGGGAAGTATATATTTGAACATGTTCCTCCCAGATTGAAATAACTTTTAAAGATAACAATGTTTATATCTGACTTGACAGGAATATTTACAAATGTCAATAAAAATGGTAAGAGCTGTGCATCCTACTCCATAAAGGAGGGAAGAAGACGTTTTCAAATGAACAGTAATGGTGAGAGCTACGACTCAGTTAAGGAGAATCTGGGTGATATGAAGGCCAGAATGGTGGATATGGGAAGTTAAGGAAATTGTAGGTAGCCGGGCAGGGGTGGTACGCCTCTGTATGCCCAAGTACAGGGTGTGATGCGGCAAGAGATGACCTGGGTCTAGGAACTCAAGACCAGTCTTGGCAGTGTCACCACACGGTATTTCAGACAAAGAGCCAGAAGGGGCAAAAAAAAAGCAAATAGTGAACAGAGATAGACTAGATGACAGAACCTGAGACACCGAGTTCTTTAGCACTTAGAGATGCTAATTCTGCAAAAGTCAAGAAAAGTAGGAAAATTAAAAAAAAAATCAATTTTATCTGGTTGCTGTTTACTGAACGATATATCTTACAGAAGAGGGCTTCCCAGAACCCCTGGCCTGTGCTGAGACTTGCAGACGATCCCTGGGGCATCATTAGGCCAGGGGTCATGGCAAATGACAGGTCTTACTTATATGCCATTATATTGCACTCTATTACCCATTATGCAAATTAGCCTCTTTAGCATTACTTCAAAACGTAGAAATAAGCACAGAAAAGTCAAACTTAATAAATAGGAGCCCAAAGTTATAAGTGTCACCTTTCTTACATAGATTCATATTAAAGATCTTTATAATGAAAAAAATGTACAAATACTGTAAATAGAATGCCACAATAGAAATAAATTAGAATAAATGCAATAAAACAGAGAAACCTTCTTAAATTTGAGGTAGAAACAGCTGCTAATGAGCCTCTGGGACTGAACCCGATTTCATTCTGCTAAAAAGGAAACCCATCAAGTTTTAGAATGGGCTAAAAGAACAGTACCATCAAGCCAGAATCTTGACTATGGGCACGCCGAGGAACTGTTCGGGGAGTTGGGTGCTTTTCCCCTAACAAACGCACCACACAACCACCGTCCAGTAGTTCTGAAAGACACTAAGTGCACAGCCGCAAATCTACTGCTCAGAGTCAACACAAGAGGCAGAATCTACTCAGACAATCCTGAAAAGAGCTGCAGGATCAACAGCCAAAGGCAAAGGGGAGAGAGGACACAGAAGCCTGGACAAGGTGAGTTATAGGTCCAGAGTGATTAGGAAAAGGGATGTTATAGACAGCGTGCTGGCTTGAGAACTCCTGTCTTCAACAACAACAACAAAACACAGCTAAAATTACTTTTCCAATTTCATGACCATGGAGTAGACATTAAAATCTAAAGCTGCAGGAAGCCACGGGTTGAGCTCATAAAATTCAGAGGTGCCTGAATGTCTGCAGCTCGTGTAAGAGGCGCGATGAGAGTGTGACATGGTTTATTAGAAGGAAGATCATTAACCTAAAAACATTAGGGGGATGGCTCCAGGTGAGGGATATGGCTGTAGAGTGAGTGTTCACGAACAGAAAGTTCACCTTGGTTGCAGTTTAACTCAAGTTAAGTGAGCATATAACTAGTTAGGAATGCATCATATGCTTTGGAAAAAAACAGAAACAAATAAAATCTCAGGAAGACCACCTATAACTAAAAAGGAAAAAGAGCTTTAAGTCGTACTAAAGTTTACTAAGGAAAATTAGTAACTATGCCATAATTGAAATTGACTACACTAATTGAAAATATAACAGAGGAAGTTAAAATGGACATACTGAAAAGGAAATCTTCTTTGTTTCTCTCCATGGGAAGCGAAGAACCAAGGTACGCATTCCGTTGTGGACTTCAAACAGGAGCACACCTTTGGAACAGACTCCAAGCAGGATTCCTGTCTGTGACTTCTTCTCAGGGTGCACTCGGTGGAGATGAACTCCATACTCTATCAGCCTTTGGCAGACCTGTTGGAACACACAGACAGTACGTCCATACACAGTGGTGTATAGGGAGGAGATGGGCGGGGTCAATTGCTCAGCGGGGGGTCAACTGCTCAGCGGGGGCAGTCAGGCTTCTCAGCAGGACCCACATTCCAAAAGAATATTCGCAATACTCACTTTAAGTGGTGTGTGAAAACAAACCGACAATATAGCACTGGCTAAATACAGGGGTGCAGTGCCTAACACCTGAAGAGCTTTGTGAACTTAGGTCAGGCCAAGGGTACTTAGATGCATGAGAAACATCAAAAGAACCAGCAAGTAACAGTAAACAATCATGGCAGGAACAACTGAAAACATGGTCACGGGAAGTCAATGACAAGGTGGAAAGGCAAACCCAACTGAGAAGTAAGTATATGTAAGGCATGCCTTCAGCAAAGGACTGGTACCTGTAATACGTAATGAAAACATATTTTGTTGACAATCAGGTGTGAACGAGGTTGAAAAAGATTAATGAATATACAACAAAAATGTTGTATGAATGGAAAATAAAACATGAGAAAATGGTCAGTAAAAAACATAATTAGGAAAGAAAAATTAAAATTATAATCCTGGGGCTGGAGAGATGGTTCAGTGGTTAAGATCACATACTTGCAAAAGACTGGAGTTTGGTTCCCAGCACCCATGGGTGACTCATGATGGCCTTAACTCCAGCTCCAGAGGCTCTGACATCTGTTGTTTCTATGGACACCTGCACTCATGTAAGCATGCACACACATGCATGAGTGTATACACAAATAATAGTAAAAATAAATAGTCTAAAACCATCTTTAAAGAGCCCAGGGCTGCATCATTTCTCACCTATCCTAAGGGCTAAGGAGAAAAAGGCAGAAAAGTAGTCACGAGGCGGAACAGGATGTTTGCTGCCCGAGGGGAGGTGGAAAAGCTCCGTCTATCTCCCTTTAAAGAGGCTGCTATTTATATTTAGCTCTTGCAAGTACTGACTTTAAATGTGACTCAAACAAAACAACCCGTTCTGGCCTTCTTACCATACATCTGTGTTAGGATGCTAGAAATCAGTGGATGAAGTTTCTTCCTGGGTCTCCGTGGAGCTGAGGCGCGTGGCTCTCTGCACCATGGACCAGCAAACAGGTGCATTCTTCCTGGGTTGCTGCACTGGAGCATGTTCTCAAAGCTTTTTCTTTCAATAGAGACGTTTCCTACTCTGGAAGCTTACTTAGCTCTATCTTTTCTATCACAAATGCACTTCACATGCAGGCTCGCAAGGAGCTGATGACAAGCTCAAACTGTGAGCCAATGTTTCTGCAGCTCTGTGCCTACATGAATGAGCTGTTATCTAGTACAAGAACTAATTCACACCTTAAAAACAAGAGCAAGGAGTTCCACAATGAGCATGAACTCGATCTCACAACTACCCAGTAAGCAAACTCACTCTTCCTTCTTTATGATGCAGCTTGATTCTCGAGAGTGTGGACTAGGATAAAGACATGGAATTAACAGCCAGACATATGGGTTCAGCTAAGACTTCTGTCCCTCACAGTGCTACTGACCTTGGAACATCATGTTTTCTTTGAGCCCCATTTTCTCCCTCACAGAGGAGAATGACACTGCCACAGCTTTAGACAGGAATCAGCCAGAGGCTGCAAAGGGTCAGTACTGCACCCTAACTTTTAGATGTGTCCTCCAACTCTTGCTCATTCTGACCATGTGGTGATGTGGGATTCCCCTCTGTATGCTGCAAATTGTTTTATTACTATTGGTTAATAAAGGAGCTCCTTTGGCCTATGGCAGGGCAGAATAGAGCTAGGCGAGGAAAACTAAATTGAATGCTGGGAGAAAGAAGAGAGAGTCAAAGAGACACCATATAGCTGGCAAGGGAGAAGGACGCTGGGCCCTTGGCAGTAGGCCACAGCCTCGTGGAGATACACAAATTAATAGAAATGGGTTGTTTTAATACATAAGAGTTAGCTAGAAATATGCCTGACATCGGCCAAACAGTGTTGTAATTGATATGGTTTCTGTGTGATTATTTGGGTCTGGCTGGCCAGGAATGAAAGCAGAGTCTCCGTTTACAATGTGGCACTGCTTAGGACTGGTTACCTCGCATGCTTACCTTTAAGAACTCTAGCTCTGTCTCCTTCTCAGAGGCTCCTGCATAGGTGTTATGCAGTTTGGGCAACTCCTCTTTGATGTAGGATATATCAAGCTTCTCCATCACTCTGGCAGGCAAATAGTGCTCCAGGCGAAAGTAGGACACGCCGTGGACCTAGGAGGAAGAACGCCACGGGTGAGCAGCTCCATTTGTTTATCTCAGCGTGAAGCCTCTTCCTCCTGCCTCTGCCAAGATACGAGATTCTTCTACTTCTCCCTGCAGACTGCATCCCTCTCTTCCTCAGTGAAGCAGAACAGCTGCACTGATCAGCAAGTTTGAGGAGATGGTTGAGGGTTTTTTTTTCATGGCAGCTAAGGGGTAATGTGGTGATGAAGGGCACTGCTAAGGTGGCCGTCTCTCGTTTCCTGCTTTCTCTTAGGTCTCTTTTATTTAAGAACATGAAACTTTGAACAGAGTTTTTCATAGTGACCTCTGCTAGGTTCCCAGCCTGTCATTGTGTGGATTTGTGTGGAAGGCGGAGTCCTCCAGCCCATTTGGCCAATATCTCCTCTACTAAGTCTCTTTCATTATTGCCAAGAACACAGGAGGCGGAGGGCTTGAAGCTAGACAGCCCTAAACTCCAACACAAGACAATTTTAAACATAAAAATAAACCTCACACTATGTGATTACACCGAGTCAACATATGCGATGGGTGTGTTTAGTGAGCCAGGGCACTTTGAGGAACGAAATGACTTTTTAAAAAAAAATCATGACACGGGGGGGGGCTGGAGAGATGGCTCAGTGGTTAAGAGCATTGCCTGCTCTTCCA
>LOJH01006039.1:20881-33144 GCA_001685095.1 Ellobius talpinus | reverse complement strand
TCGGCCTGGCGGGGACCCCAAAGCTGGCTGGTGAGCCCACCTACAGGCTCCTCCCTGCTGGCGGAGGTAGGCACACGCCTGCGCACCCCTTGATTTCACGCTGCTGGGCAGGTAAGTAGGACGGCGGAGTATTGCCAGCGGGAGTGGGACGCCGCAGTAGTACAAAGGTCTGGTTAATCCTGACGCCAACTAATCTCCCTTTGGAGTGGCAGTCAGGGAAGGTGTGCAGCACATTTATTTTTAAACTTTTTTTCTGTTTACAGAGCCCAGTTGGAAAGCTGAGGATTTTTATTTCAGGTGTCCTCTGACAGATGGAAAAATCTCGAAGTAACCACAGTCTTAACCTTGCTTTTGGAAAATAAGTGAACTTGCTGGTGAAGTAGCAGGCATCATAGGAAGCCCGTCAGACAGTTTTGCAAGCCACACCAGCAGGGTTTGCAGCTTCCTTCCCACATAGAGGAAGTCAAAGTCTTGCAGTGTTTCTAGGGTGCATATTTGTGCCAGATGTGAAATGCCTTGATGTATTCTTTTGCTAAGAATTAATTTCATAGTGTATTAGGTAAGAAGGAGATACCAGAAAATGTGAACTCTTCTGTCCGGAAGCTACCAATTTAGTAAAAGGTTACAGACCGATGACTTGAGAAAAAACACATCGCTAAATGTTGGGATGTTATGAAATGAGTGTTACAAAAAGTTCAAAGATGAGAGAGTGAGACACCAGTAGGAGGAAGTTGCAAGTATTCTGAAGAGAATGACATTAGGCCTAGAAAATGAAAAGCCAGTGGGTTGATGTTGGCCACATGGGCTTAGGAAAAACAGCCTGGAACTTGTACAAACGCAGGAAGATGGAGCATGTTCGATTTGACGGACACGTGTGTGTGTGTATGTGTGTGTATGCATGTACACAAGCCAGTGTGTGTAGTGAAGCACAAGGTATTTTGTACTCCGGAAGGAACTAATGCCCTTGTTTTTCGGTAGAGTCCTATATTCCGAAGGCCAGGCTGGCCTTAAACTCTTGGCAACCCTCCCTTATTGTCCTTGGTGCTGGGATTCCAGGTGTGCCAGTTAATGCCCGCTTCATGCCCTCATCTGGCCTGTTCAGTACAGATTTTCCCCCTTAGTTTATGTATAAAAACCATCTTATCACTGTGAAATTTCACACAGTGAAATTCGTTCAATTTGTAAGGGAAACCAAATTGGATTTTTAACAGTAACTTTTCTAAGCACACTTTGTGAAATGTATGTGGCTTCCTCTAAAGGAACATCTACTGGAACTTTTCCTAGTCTCATTTGTCTTCTCTGTCAACTAAGGTGATTTAAAAACAAAAAGTTAAAAAAAAAGTGGTGAGAAGACCCTGCAGGTAAAGGTGCTTAATGAAAGTCTGACAGCCTTACTTTTAGTTCAGGGACCCACATGGTAGAGAGAACCTGTTCCACAAAGCTGTCCTGATCTCCATGTGCCCCACACAATTAACTAAGTCCAATAAAAATGTCTAAATTTAATAAGGAAGTAAGACCTACTCTAAATCCTATGAAAAAACCTACTAAATATATATTCATGAGATGTGAAGGTAGTCCTAAGTGTATTTATCTAGACTCCTTTGTTTTGGAGTGCCTTGATAGTTATGTAACTATGTAAATTAATACTATTTCCCTGATAATGCTGTGTGGTAACAAATGTGTAATTTGGGAACTGTTAGCTAGACATGAATTTGCTATTTGGCACTTCATTCTAGAAACCAAACTATATTGTAGCCATCCAGCAAGAAGCTTTCAGTATTGTGTCACAACAAACAAGGGGATCATGTTTGTCTTGCCAAGTTCTTTTTGGGGAGATGACCAACTCAGATTATTTGCTGACTCACGACTAGCTGCTGAGTTATGTGACTGGTCTTATTTTCTAATGACTAAGCAGTATTCTAGAAATACAGTCAGTATGGAAATTGCTTAGCAAAACATAAAATAAGGCATTATCTTATGTGAGAAGATCAGACATTTACTTACTGTCAAATGAAGACCCAGTCCCACAAGCAAGGACATCTTTTGGCCCAGCAGAGTGACTTGATACTGTTCTGTAAGAGAATGGCATGGTTTTCTTATGTCATTGATACTTGGCTCTTGCTAACCAAGTACAAAAGTAAGAAAAATTGGGTAGGGGATGTATCATCGTGGTAATGTGTTTTCCTAACATACACAAGGTATGTGGTTTGATTTCCAGTATTACAAAAAGGAAAAAATAGATTTTATAGATTGAACTGTTGTTTCACCATGTAACTTTTAAGTAGAATATTGTTAAAATTGCTATGAAAATAGCTAATGAAACTGCAATAGCATCAAATGTTTATTACTATATTAATAATTCTAGCTATTAAAAGTTTTATGGTTTTTGTTCTTTCCCTTGTTCTAGAGAGAAGAGACTGAAATCCAAATAGACATTTATTCACGTGAATCCATTTTAGCATAATCAAAAACAAACTACTTCTCAAAGGGGCAGATTTTTGTAACTTCCCATACTGGAACCCTGTGTACCACCAGCCTCCTTATACACACTTATCTTTCCCTATCTGGTGTAATGAAAAAACCCCTCTGCTCTGTCCAGAGGTGGTGGGAATACTGTGATGGGTGTTTGTGAAAATGCCCCAAAGTTACAATTCCTTAACTAAGGAATAGTCTTTCTGAAGAGGACATTTTTGCAAACAGATGCCGATTGTTCTCCCTAGTATTTTTAGAGCTAGGAAGTGGTACCTCCTTAGGCTAAATCCATTTGCCAGGATTGAGACCAAACTGGATTATTAATTATAGAGAGGGCAGGTACCTATTTTAAGACTAAAGTTGAGACAATAAGAACTTGACATCTTAGGTTTCTAGCTTTGGTCCTGTTTATAATTTCTGTTACCTAGGTATTTAACGTGGCTGTAATTAACAGGCGGTGAGGCTGTTACTTGCTACTGTTTTGTATCCATTCTGAACCCTGCTTTAGCATCTGTGGTGGGGCAGAGTTGGAATGGGATATGTAGTCTACTCTTAATGACCTTTATTTAGCACTCACTGTACAGAACCCTGTTCTCAGGATATAGTATCTCCATTTAGATATTTTGCTGTTGCCTTTTTATGTAGGAAACAGGGTAATTTGTTAAAGTTTACAAGGGTATTGAGGGCGGGGGAGCTGAAATATACAAACAGCTCCTGACTTTAGAGTTTAAGTAATCTAGGCCATGCTGTATAAGTCTTTGGGGGTGAAGCGAGGAGGCAGCAGCTGGATATAATTTAATTTGAATGATCTTCATATAGTTGATCTTCAGTATGCTAAAGTGGTTATGGGAAGCTACGAATTTTTGTTTTTGAGGCTGGGACTCTCACTGGCTGGTTCTAAACTTTAGTACTCTGCTCAGTCTTCTGAATGCTGAGATTACAGGCCTGAAACACTGTGCCCAACTCAGAATGCCAATGATTTTAGCCAGAAAATCCATGAAGAAAATGGGAATGGAATTACAGTAATTTGAAAACTACTTCAACCGATCTTTAGACCTGACTGCCAGCTAAGTTTCTGTTTCTGAGTATTGCAAGCTACCAGTTTGTACAGTCACCGTGTAAACTCTGCTGGTAGCTAGAGAGCAGTTAAATATAAACAAAGTGGGCCTGGAGAGATGGCTCAGCAGTTAAGAGCACTGCCTGCTCTTCCAAAGGTGTCCTGAGTTCAATTCCCAACAGACCACATGGTGTCTCACAACCATTTGTTATGAGATCTGTTGCCTTCTTCTGGCTTGTAGAATACTGTATACATAATAAATCTTTTAAAAAAGTATAAACAAAGGAGTGTGGCTATGTTTCAAGGAAACTATCACCACTAAAATATTTGATGTTTTCTTCTTAATGCTTTAAAAGAATAATTTTATCTTTAGCATAAATTAGAGGTGAGCTAGATTTAGCCAGCTAACTCTGGTTTGCTGACCCCTGTGTTTTTGGCTTGGGTTTTATTTTATTCTGTGTGCATAAATTTTTTGCCTGCATGTAGTCTGTGCCCTAGTTTTGTGTCTGGTGCAGATGTAGGCCATAGAGGGCATCATATACCTTGGAACTGGAGTTAGAGATGTTTTTAAGTCCATATATGGGTGCTGGGAATCAAACCTAGGTCCCCTGTGGGAGTGGCCAGTGCTCTTAACTGCTGAGTCAGAACAAACCAACAGTGAGATCCCACACTTCAAAGGAGCCAAACAAGCTTTTTAGATAATCGTTTATGACCTGTAACTAGGGATTTATATGAACCCACCTTGTCCAATTTTTAAAATCATTCCTTTCTAGGGACATTGTGTCATAGGCTCCTGAAAGAAAAGTATTTTTCTTTTTTAAACTTACAGATAAGTTGCATAATTAATTTTTTTAAATGGAGATCCTAAGATGTAATTACTTAACCAGAATCTTCTGTTGCAAATGGAAGTTAGGAATTCTAGGGTAAGGATGCTCTTTGGGAGAAGAAATTGAAGATAATCAATACAATAGCTGAGTTGTCTATGAACTTCACTGTATTTTTATCCTGGTCCCTCACTACTTCAGATAATAGCAGACAAACTGTTAAACAACCAAGTTTGATACTTGAAACTATGCAGAAATACTGCCAGAAGGGCCTTGCTTACGTGCGTATGACTTAATATTGTACTGGTTTAGCTTGGAGTGTTGCAGTAGACAAAATCATAAACAATTTAATCCATACTCTTAACTGAGCCTTTCATTTCAGCCATAGGTGTAATTTAAGCACAGAAAAATGTCAAATGATGTGTTTTCTGCAGTGGGACAGTAAGGTGCTGTGACAACTGAAGAGAGAGGAGATTCTGTTAAATCAACCAAAACAATCAGCATGTGTAGGAAATACTTTAAGTGTAGAAAATAATCCCTAGAGGCTAGAAGAAGGGACCAGCTACAGACCAGTTTGTGAGAATTTTAGGAGGCAGAACCAGTTTGTGGTGATGATGATACAACTTCATAAACTTACAAGTAGTCATAGATAATTACCAGTGAATAAGCTTATCACATAATGAGGTATTTCTTAATAAGCTGTTTGGGGTTTTGTTTTCTTTTGGTAGTCTGGAGAGATGTTAAAGATGGAAGCCAAGCTACTCAGATGCTAGCAGATACTCTACCACTGAGCCACACTACTGGCCCAATAAAAATTTAGGATCAACAATCCTTCACCCCCAATACTGGGAATCAAACCTGGGCCTCATATGCTAGGCAAAATGCTCTTTCACGGAGCTACATCTTGGATATTTTCCAAGTTCTGTCCCTTTCCTTTCATTTTTTAAGTTTTTATGTTTTTTGTGTTTTTTTGAGACAGAACTTCACAGGCTGATGTTAAACTCCACATACTTCTGCTTTAGCCTCTAAGGTGTTTAGTTTTTCTGTAAGAATCATCTCTAGGTAACTGATGGCATGGGCCTATATTCCCATCACTTGGGAGGCTGAAGCAGGAGTATAGTAAATTCAAGTTAACCTCGACTACATAGCATGACCTGTCTCAAGTTTTTTCCAACAAAAGGTTTCAGCATTTATAAAGAAGCAATTTTGTAGAGCTTTTAGAAGGTGGTGGCTAAATTGTATTTCTGTTTGTATTTTATAGCTCTAATCCAGCATAAGTGTAGCATCTGTGAATGTGTACTGGGCTTAATAAAACACACTATGGCCATTGACACTCTTAGATGGGATGAGTGTTTGAATACAAATGGTGGAGAAAGGGAAAGAGAAAAGATTTCCTGATCTGACGTAAGTCCTATTGTTATATTCATAGTTGTTTCTAATTTTAGGGAGTGTGTGATTAGATTACTACTCAGTTAGGGAATACAGGAGAATTTGGTCAGCCCAAGGGAGGGAGACTGACTCCAGCATCCCTAGGTGTGAGGGGAGTGATACTGGAATAAGATTTAGTTTAGAGCCTAGCTTGGCTCCTTGTGAGAAGTTAACATGGGCTATATTTTTATGCCTATAAACTAGGGTAATATATACCTACTATAAGAATTATCACAGCTAGGTGATAAGTACCAAGTACAGTGTCCCATACACTGGGCATACTTAGGTCTGAGGCAGAGTCTGCTCTGGCCAGGTCCAGACAGTTGTGCTGACTCTTAGCCTTTTAATGTCTCCTCCTTAAGAAAAAAGTGGCTTTCTTCGGACTACTGTAACTGAACAGTGTCGCCCGAGTGATTTATAAACAATAGAAATTTGTCATGCTCCCAAGAAAAAAACAGCAGAATGGTGTCAGTGAAAACTTACTTCCTGGTTTATTGGTGCCCCTTTAGATGTGTCTTCATGGTAGAAAGGCAAGGCAGCCCCATGGAGCCTCTGTAAGATCCCAGACCTCTAATGAGGGTTCTGTCTTCATGACCCAGTTCCTCCCCAGATGCCATCACATTTGTGATTGGGTTTCAATGGACAAGTTTTATGGGAACACAGATTTTCAGTATATAGCGGTGGGATTGTAATTGGTGACAGCTTTAGTACTTCAGTACTGTTTTACTTTTTCAAACCTTGTAAAGCTAAGGCTTACTGGGATCTAATGACCATGCAGTGATTTTTGTTGACAACATAACTTTTTCTGGCAAACAAGAACTATATAGTTACATATGTTTATATGTAAATGGCAATCACTATCAGGAATCATGTAACATAAAGTTCTTCCTAGATATTTTTAGTCTTGGTAATGAATCATATAATTGAAGCCAGTAAAAATACTTGGGTAGAGTAAAAAATAGAATGAATTTGAAGCAGCAAAGAAGGCATATTAAGTCTATTTACCCTCAGTACCAAATGGTCGGTCACAGCTATTCCTGTATTTCTGAGCCAAAGATAGAATGATGTAGGTAGATGGAATAAAGTTCATTTGGAACCATGGCATCTTCCATGGTAGCATCTAAGGTCAATCTAGAAATAGAATTGTTTCGTTGTAGTTAAAATAAATCGAGTCTGAAGAAAAGTTGGAAAGAAAATTACCTTTAAAACAAATCCCAGAAACTGGCTGAAGCTAAATGACTGCACTGAGAACTGTAAAACTTTGCTGTTGATCCTTTTCATTAAACAGTTAATGTATAATTATAAACATAACAAAAGTCAGCTGTTCACCTGTGTGTTGAATGCCTTATTTATGTGGAGAGTCATAAATTGAAACGGTACAAGGATCAAACAGGTAAAAATACTTTTGCAAACCACAGTGGATAATGAAAAAATATATTAGGATGGGAGAGAACAACAAAACTGCTGCTTAACAGTCAGTTTCTATGGGAAAATATGTTGTGTATTCTAGTACCTGACCCCATCCCCCCAAAGTACAAGCCTTTCCACCCCAATTTCCTTTGTCTTTTTAAGGTTTCTAATTTTTTTGTTTCTTGTTTGTTTAGAGTGTGTGTGTGCTTGTGTCCCCCGTGTGCAGGTGCCTGTGCAGGCTATAAAAGGATATCAAATCTGGACCTGGAGTTAGTTATGAGCTGCCTGATGCAGGTGCTGGGGACAGAATTGAATCCCCTGCAAGAGCAATTAGTGCTCTTAACCACTGACCTGTCTCTCTTGTCCCCAGGTTTTATTTTATTTTAAGATGTATGTCTGTGTGGTCAGCCATGTTTAAGTAACCAAGAATACTAGAAGAGGGTGTCAGAGCCCTTGGAACTGGATCTACAGTCAGTTATAAGCATCTTGATGTGGGTGCTGGGAGCTGAACATGGGCCCTCAAGAACACCAAGTGCTCTTAACTGCTGAGCATCTCTTCCAGCCACCTAGAATTTAGTTTTATTTTTATTTTTAAGACATGCCTTTTGTGTGTAGTCCTGGCTGTCCTGGAACTCACTCTGTAGATAAGTCTGTCTTTGAACTCACTGAGATCCACCTAGGATTAAAGGTGTGCACCACCACCACCTGCCTTAGCATTTATTTTTAATTAATTTATTTGTGGTGTAAGGAGTGAGTCTGTGGCTTTACACATACTAGGTGATTACTGGCCTGAAAAATATGGTGTTTCCCTAGGTGCTCTGCCTCTACTGCTGAGATTACTGGGATCCACCACCAATTCTGGCTCTTCAGCTCACCTTTTTAAAATAAGAGCTTGTATATAGTTCAAATGAAATTCGTCAGTTTTGTTTACTGCTATATCTCCGGGCTGATGAATTAAGCTTAACAGGCCTTAAATTAGCCGTCATCCCCCCTGCCCCCCCCCACCGTGTGTCTGGGGTGTGTGTGTGTGTGTGTCTTGAAAAAGCAGTGTGTTTAAGGACTATAAAAGTAAGGAGTAAGCATTGCCAGAAATGCGATCTGAAAGTTAACCACCATAGCTTAAGTCTGGTGTAAGGGTTTACATATTGTGGCTTTTCTTCCTTTAAAAAACAAAACAAATATATAGTAGTCTTATGTAGCCTTTGCTGTCCTGGAACTCCCTCTCAGGCATAACTCGACCGTGAACTGATACATCCTGCCTCTGATGATATTTGTTACTATATTAGTTTTTTTTTTCAGTTGGTTTGTTTTTGTTTTTTTGAAGACAGGGTTTTTCTGTATAACAGTCTTGGCAGTCCTGGAAACTCACTCTAGACTAGGCTGACTTCGAACTCTAGGTCCACCTGCCTTTGCCTCCTAAGTGCTGGGATTAAAGGCATATGCCACCAAACTCAGCCTTAGTTTCTTTTTCTTTTCTTTGTTTGTTTTTGTTTTGTTTTGTTTTTCAAGACAGGGTTTCTCTGTATCTTTGAAGCCTGTCCTGGAACTCATTCTGTAGACCAGGCTGGCCTCTGCCTCCTGAGTGCTGGGATTAAAGGTGTGTTCCCGGCTTAGTTTCTCTTTCTTAATTAGTATTTTTTGTTATTATAGAGTGGATTTCATTATGACATTTCAAAAGTATCATACTTTGTTTTCACCCTTTCACCCTGTTTCCCTCCTGTGTTCCTCCTCCCTTCAGAATGATTCTTCTGATGACTTTAGGATTGCCTAAGGGCTGGAAAAGTTCATAAATCTAAGAAGAAATAGAGTTTCCTTATTAGTTTGTAATTACAAACAAGTATTTGTATTTACAGATAAGTCTGGATCCCTGCCCCCTCTAAAGGAGAGCTGTATCAGTTCTGCTCACCATTTAACATATTAGTAAATACTTGAAACACAGGAACTAGTAACACCCAGAAACATTTTAAAATGAAACCTGTGGTATATTCTTGAATATATCTAGAAATTTAAAAATACTTCAGGAGAAATGGGTTGCAGTGGATTTAAGGGATTGATTCTTGCCTCCTGTAACTCTTGAAATTCTAAAGTGTGGCATGTCCTGGTTTCAGAAACTTGTTTCAAAGCTTTGTAATTTATTAAACCAGCAATCACCTAAATTTCTTAATGCTGTTACATCATGGCTGGAAAGTCCATTTTCTCCTTTTCTATCCTGGTTGCTCTAACCTTAAGCTAGCTAGGTCTGTACCATGCCCCCCTCCTTTGTGGGAGGCAGTGGAGAGTAATGGAAGAACTTTGTCTTGAAGTTTGTGGAACTGCATTCCAGCGGCTACTCTGTGGAGTGGGGTGTCGGGAGGTGAGACCCTCCCAGAACTGTGAATTTTAAAGTAGGTGCTCAGTAGACTTTAAGACTTAATGAAGTTAGTCCTGTTGGCCCTGAGTAGTGGTCGGTATATCAGTGACCACAAACCTATCAGTTCACCTCTTCCTCTCAAGCCACATGTCCCTCTTGTTTTTATTTTCATCGTATTTTGTGTGTGTGTGGTGCTGGGGTAGAAACTCCCGGCTACCATTATGTCAGGCAAGTGCTCCGCCAATGACCTGTATTCCCAGCCATTTCTTGTTTTAAATTGCACTGTCTTATGCTCTTATCTGATCACCGCATCTGTGCCCCATACCTCCGAGTCTTAAATTATATACCATATGCTCAGAATGTAGACTAAACGCTAGTGCTTTTTCATACTTCTGTGTGTATGGGTTGTTTTTTTATTTGCCTGCATGTAGGTCTGTGCCTTTGGAGGGTGTTGAATCCCCTGGAGTTACAGTTGTGATCCTTTATATGGGTGCTGGGAATCAACCCCAAATCCTCTGCAAGAGCAGCCAGTCCTCTAAGAGCATAGAGCCATTTCTCTAGCCCCATCTGTGTCAGTGATTTTGTGTGTGTGTGTGTGTGTATACACATATAAAACAAAATTCCATTTTCCTTTTGTTTGTTCCTTACACCAACCAAAAGAGAAGTGATACTGTTCCTCGGTGTCACCTAGCATGCTTATTACTGCTAACTTGGGGAGTCTTGTTCTTTGTTCACTGTGTGGACTTTGAATCCCTTTGTTCAGGGTCAGATATTTCACAGGACAGGTGCTAGAGAAAAATTTAGATTATAGTACATAAATAACCTATAACACCCCCTCCAATAACTGCTACCAATTCTTTTTAATAATGTGTGTCTTATTTTTTTCCATTTGTTCTAGGTTTTAAGAACTTTAGCTCTCAAAATGGGCAGAATCTTCCTTGATCATATTGGCGGTACCCGTCTGTTTTCTTGTGCAAACTGTGATACGATCCTGACCAACCGCTCAGAACTCATCTCTACTCGGTTCACAGGCGCCACCGGTAGAGCATTTCTTTTTAACAAGGTTGGTAGAAAAAGGCTTCATTCTTACATATTTTCAGTGGCTGTATTTGACAGCAACACTAGATTATTCCCTCAAGGGTTTACAGATACCAGGAAATATCAGAAAGGTGGCTGAAACCTATGGAAGTGGCTGCCTATTAGCGTGTCTCGGATTTCAGGGTTACATTACTGGTACATGAGTTTATTTATGTATTTATTTTTATAAAGCCTAAATAGTTAGAAGAAGAGAGGCAGGGTGTTGTAGCATCTGTCTAATATCCCGGTACTTGGAAAGCTGAAGCAGGAAGATTGCCACAAATTGGAGAACAGCATGGAAGACAGTGAGTTATAGACCAGTTGGACCAGCTTCAGCCACACAGTGAGACTCTGTCTCAAAACAACAATAAAGAAGGATGGGTCTCTGACTCTTTGGGAAATGTTCAGTGTAAAGATTTATTACTTCACAGAATTTGGAGAAAAGAGGCGAACATACCCATCTTCTCTCCCTTCTGTGACACCGATCCATTAAGGAGATATTGCAGCTTATTTGTTGGAAGTGAATCTAGCTGCCTTCTCTTGCTATATAATTAATGATTTCCAGCCAGCCTTCTGATTGTCATCTGGCTTCTTTGGGTCTACCAAAAGGAAAAGCATTTGCAGATTTGCAAATGTGTGTCTAGTTTGCTTGGTTTTGAAATTTTGAACCTGTTTTGAGATTAGTTGATGTGATTGTGTATCCTGGAGCCTAGAAAAGTTGAATTTTCACATCTTTTAGGCTAAAAAAAAAACAGATCTAATCTTGTCTTAAGTGAGTGTTTTTAGTAGGTCAGGTTAACTTTTCGCTAGAATTTGTTCCTCTGTTCCGTGAGTGAAGAAGCTTCTCTCAGAGAGTCAATAGTGTGTTCCTTTTACAGAGGGTTGACACTGGCAGGCGAGCTGCCTGTTAACTGTAAACAATCTTCAGTCTCCCTTACTCATTTACTCAAATAGTCTCTTGTTTTTGTGTTAGTGTCAAGGCTAAATAGCTGGAATTAAGACTGTATAACCTTTAAAGCCAAAATTATTTACTATTGATCTTTTAGAGGGAAGTAAAGCTTAGAGGATTGTTGGGTATTTAGAATGATTGGAAATTCTCCAGATTATTTTAGAATCCAGTTCATTATTCATTATCTTTGCACTTCCTTGAAAATTAATGTGTTGCATTGTATAGCTTGTGGTAGGTTAGCCTATCCCAACCTGTTTGTGTGTATAAGTATGTTTTCAGAAACAAATATAATATTTTATGGAACACTGATGTTGTAATAGGTTCTTTGATTATCTTACATTCATCACTACAGAGTGAATTAACAACTGGATTCAAACTTATATCCCACACCTTCAATTCCAGACCTTTTTCTTGAACACTACAACCAGAAATATAGCTACCATATATAAGTGGTGAGACTAGGACTTGTCTAGTACTTATAAAGATTGAATTAGATTGGGGGCTGGAAATATTGCTTAGCAGTTAAGAGCCCTAGTTGCTCTTGCAGCAGACTCAAGTTTGGTTCCTAGCATTCACAGCTGTCTGTAACTCTAGTTCTAGAGGATCCAAAGCCTTCTGACCTCCACAGGCACTAGACACGCATGCATATATGTGGTTAAAACACTCATCCATAGGAAAAAAAAAACTTTAAAAAAA
>LOJH01006039.1:1562-20763 GCA_001685095.1 Ellobius talpinus | reverse complement strand
CTCTCTCTCTCTCTCTCTCTCTCTCTCTCTCTCTCTCTCCCTTCCTTTTTTTTTGGATGTGTGTTGTCGGGCAGGATTTGTGACTAGAGTCTCATAGCTCAGGCTGGCCTGAAACTGACCTATATGGGTGAAGCTGACCTTGAAGCCCTTCTTTCTTGCTTCTGCCTCCCAAATACTAGGATTAAAGGCCTAGGGGCACAAGCCTATCTCCGTATCTCTCGAAACCAGCCCTTGGTGGCTATCATGAGAGTAACTAACTACCCTTGCTTGGTGGTTTGTTGTTTTGAGGCAGGATCTCACTGTGCAGTGAGGCTGCTCTCAAGCTCATGATTCTCCTGCCTCGGCCTCTCCACACTGGGATCATGGGCATGCACAGCTCTGTAATACTTAATTGTGCATACATTTGCTTATCGTCACAGTTGTCGGCTAACTTATATGACTTTACAAGGATTTTTGTGTGTGTACGTATATTTTTTTTTTCTTTAGGTAGTTAACTTGCAGTACAGTGAAGTTCAAGATCGGGTCATGCTCACTGGCCGCCACATGGTTCGAGATGTGAGCTGCAAAAACTGCAATAGCAAACTGGGATGGATCTATGAGTTTGCTACTGAAGACAGCCAGCGTTATAAGGAAGGCCGTGTGATCCTGGAACGTGCACTAGTTCGAGAGAGTGAAGGCTTTGAGGAGCATGTACCATCTGATAACTCTTGAAGATAAAAGATAAATCCGTCTTTTCCCAGGTCTCCTTCACTGAAAACAGAAATCTACTTGCATACACTGTCACCTTAGCATCAGAGTCGGATTCATGAACTGCGGACAAGAGGGTGTGAGAATCTGAGATGGAACCTTTCTTTCTTTTTAATTTTGTATTTCCCATCCAACAGCAGTTTGTAGAGAGAATTTTTGCAGATGCCGTTAATTTTTTCCTTTTGTTTACATCTTGAGGCAGATGAGTCTGCAGCTATGTGGTGGGCTGTGTTAGGGGAAACTTGGCCCCTACAGTGAAAAGGAGTGTTTTGTGTACATTTTGCGTGGAGAATATGTCAAGAGCATGGTTTTTAAATTTATTTTGGCTTCGTTTTAAAATTTCTTTTAAACCCAGTTATTTCACTTAATTTGCTAGCTTCAAGAAGAGATCCGAATCTGTGCCCAGCGCTGGAGGCTCAGTGTTAGTGTGGCTTGTGCTGGCCAGTGTGCCATATTCTTGTTGGAGAGGAACTGTAGCACCAGAACCCATTCTTCCTTGTCAGTCCTGACCCACCATGTCACCACCCCTAGTTACTTGTCACCAAACACGTGGTGTTGATTGGAGATTTCTTGAAATGGGGCAGAACTGCTTGGCTGTCGTTCCCATGTAACTTAAGCATAGTAATATAAATAAAGTGATAGTTGGATGTTTTGGTCCTGTGTTACTTCTAAAAATACCTTATAAAAGAGCAGGAGTTTGGTAAGTGATTTTCTTAGTAGTTAGTTTTCTCTCTCTTAAGCTACGTTGACTATGTATAAGGTATTTGTGTAAATGGAAGCATACTGTTTAAACCCACAGTATTGCATTTAGAAAACAGTTGAGCAGAATGTCAGTGTGCATCCTTGCGTAAAACATTAATCTGCATCTATTCTAAAAGAAGAGGAGAAAATGAAGCAGCGTATCTAAAAATACTGCTTCACAAAGTGTTTCAGCCTTCCCCTCATTTGTGAGTTGACTTTGATAAGTCTGTAGGCCCTAATAGTTTCTTCAAAGGACTGGTCTCTCCTTAGCATCATTTTTCCACATCTTCCCTTTGAAAGTTCACCAGTCGCATTTGAACTGCACTTGATATCTTCTATTGGTAGAGGTCAGATTTTGACTCAACTTAATCCTAAGTGTATGACATTACAAGGTATCAGAATATGCTTCTTTGTCCAGTCCACTTATAGGCAAACTGGTACTTGCTTTCAGTGGAATAAAGGACATTGAAATCAGCTAGTTATACAAATGAACAGATGAACATTTATATGCTCAGTATCCAGGTCGGCTAATAAAGGAAATTTGCCTGAGATGAAAAAGTGAAATCTTTCTGTCATTGCTATTAAAAGTGATTTGAGTACAGTAAAGCATCTCATACTTGGCTTTGCACACTTGATTAGGGGCATAGTTGTTGATTGAGTAGGGATAGTATAATCCATTTACAGTGAGTGAACTCAACTGTCTTCAACTTGAATGAAACCTTCAAGATGTAAGAATAGTATTTGTTTCCACCGATTTCCACACTGGCCTGTGATGATATGCGGATTCCTAGTCGCATGCCTCACCTGCAGCACCGTGTTCATTGCTGTCAAAATAAAGTATATTTTGTTGTGCATTGGTGCAGAACTGTTACTTATTTTTTACTGCTCTATTCGGTGACCATCTTTGTCATTTTTAATCTCTAAACGTAATTTTATTTGTTTTGAGATGGTGTCTTACTGTGTAGCCCTGACTGACCTGGAACTTTCTTGCTTTAATAGCAGACTGGTCTTGAATCCACTACTGAGATTTCAGGTGTGTACTACACACCCAGCTGACTCTGCTTTTGAACAGCTATTACTTGTTTTGCTTGACAGTGGTAAAGTGATAGTCAATTTGCCATCATTAACTTATTTTGCCATAGCTACAACTGGTTTAGTATGTATGAAAATTTCATTTGTTAATATAAGTAAATGTCACTGATAGGACACTCGGGTGTCTGGCAGGTTGAGCAACAAGCCACTTGTTACAGCCTTCATTTTAAAGACTTGAATGTGCTGGACTAAGGTGTGGTGCCGTGGCAGAGTGCTTGCTTAGTGTGCTGGAAGACCCGAGTGTGATCGCTTGCACTGCAGAAACAAAGATCCCATTTCACGGATGTTTTACAAATTGGAGGAGGGTCTGGAGAAAGTCAGTACTGCTCTTTTAGAAGACCTGAGCTCAGTCCCTAGCACCCAGATTGAGCTGCTCAGAACTACCTGTAACTCAGCTCCAGTGGAGATTCAGCACCTCTGGTCTCTGAAGGCTTTTGCAGTCATATACACGTCCCCCCTAGTACTCCCCCAACACATAATGAAAAATAAACCTTTAAAAAAACACCTAATAATTTGTAATTGAAGGATCTAGTCAGGATGGATTATTTACAAAAAATCAAATGGGAACATTAGTTACCAGGAATAAATGGGTATGATAGTTCACACCTATGACACCAGCACTTCAGAGGCCAAGCTGCAAGTTTGAAGACTTCTGGGTTTCAGACAATTCCAAGCCAGTATGGACTACTGCCTGCATGAGACTCTAGTCTTCACAAAACAAGGACGGTTTTGTTTTGGGACAGGGAAGTTAACAGATCAAATGTATTTGGCTACCAGTACATGGCGATAGACAAATGTAACCTTTTTATCTTTGAAGACTTTAGAATCTTTAGGATTCTTAGTTTAAGTGACAGTCCTTAAATATGTTTTAAGTTTATTTAAATTCTTTGTATATGGTGTGACGAGCATGTGAAGATCAGAAGACAACCCACAGGAGTTTTCACCTTCCTCCATGTGGATTGGAGGAATTGAACTCAGGCCATCAGGCCTGGTAGTGAGTATGTTTACCTGCTGAGATGCTAAACATAATTTGTTACAGTTGTGAGGACTACTTTGGGACTGAAAGGAAACATCTATTTCCAAAATATATCCTGTAGCAGCATGTTTGAGTATAGGCCTCAGCCCAGGCTTCAGTCCATAAGTAATCTTAGATGAGGTAAAATGGGTAAACTACTCAACATAAAATTCAGAAACACATTGATCAGCTGGTGAGATAGCTCAGCATACCATGCTTGCAGTTTAAGCATGAGAGCTTGATGATGAATCCCCGGAACCCATTAAAAGCCAGGCATGATAGCAAGCATCTCTAGTGCATATTGAAGTGTTCTGCAGCAAGATGGGAGGCAGGAGGATCTCAGACACTTGTAGCCCAGCTAGCACAGCATACTCAATAGCAAACAAGGTAGAAGGTTGTCCTTTGACCTCCACACATGCCATGGCACACACGTACCTGGAATTCACACTTGAACGTGGACACATACACAAAAGTAAAATTGTAAAGATGGAGAAATGTGGTTTAATTCCAAAAGTGTTATAAAAGCTAACAAACATATACCCATTGGTTCCTTGTCCATTTACTGCCTCTTCCCTCCAGGAACCACATACAACATCTGATCTAGGGAAAATGAGTTGGGAATAGAGTAAGACTAAACTGAAACTTTCCCCTAGTACTGATTTGAAGATGCCTATTACAGGAATAGAGGAAAGAAGTAGAAATCAGGAGTACTGGGTATGGGGCTCATGCTTGTGAGTTTGAACCAACGTGGGCTATGTAGGGTAAGACCCTGTCTCAGAAAAAAAAATGCATCACACCCAAAGTGGGTATTTTTATGGTTTCAACAAAAATAATGTGTGTGAATAATGCAGGCATGGACCTGCCCCAGCAGGTGTGTGGGAGTCAGTTCTTCCACAATGTTTTATTTAAGCAGGGTCTCTCTTTGCTGCCTCACTGTCCACTCTCAGCTAGCTGGCCCACAGCCTCCCTTGCAGCTCTCCTGTCTTGCAGTAAGAGTGCTGGAATTAGACATGGTAGCATCTACAACTTTTTACATGGGTTCCAAGAATTGAACTTGGGCTATCAGGTTTGCACAGCTAACACTTTGCCCCTGCTAAGCCCGGCCTTTATATGACTTCTTTATTTTAAAATATGCTTCTCAAATTCAAGTTTATATAGTAAGGCCAGAAATAATGCAGAGGTTTTTGTTGTGGGTTGGGATCCTGGACATCCCTTGACACAGTTAAGGTTTAAAATCGCCTGCTACATGACCACCTGGAAAGCTCATTGAATATGTAAAGTCCTTTATTTCTTTCTCTAATCCCAAGTGGTGTTTTCTTTTCAGGCAGACTATCAAAGTGGCATATCTGCTAATGTTAGTACACAAGGATCACTGTTTATTAAAATAGTACTTGGATATAAAATGTCCATCGCAGGCTCATGTATGTGAACCCTTTGCCCCATCTGGTACTGTTTTGGGAGGTTGTGAAACCTCGGGCATGGGACATCGTTGGCTGATGTAGGCTACTGGGTACAGGCCTTACAAGTTATATTCAAGCCCTGCATCTCTCCCATTTTCTGCTTCTTAATCTGCTGAGGTGTCAACAGCGTGCACTACAAGCTTCCATCACCACAGTCCACCCCATTCCAGTCACCAGGCCTTCCCCTCTGTAAGGGACTGTACCCTGTGAAGATGAGACCAAGGAAACATGTCTTAGGTTGCTTCTGCCGTACATTGCTACAGTGGCAGGAAGAGAAATGAACACAAAGTATAAATCAAAATAATCCTATGTTACTGTGTGGTCAAAGCATGTTTGCTGCCATAGGAGTGGCTAAGAATAAAAACAGATAATGTGACCTTTTTTCCTGCTTAAGAAATAGTCAGACATGATGGCACATACCTTTAATCATATAGCACTAGTGACTCAAGATAGGTAAATAAAAAAACAGGCATCTAGCTTAAAGATCACTGGGTACAATCTAAAATCTAGTTTTTCCTGTTGACTACCTTAATTGACTTTATGACTCTGAGAAGTCAACTTCTAAGCCTTTGCAAGGGCTGACCGGAAAGCCCTTTCTAAAGTGACTCTTAGAATACCCTGCAAATGTAGGCCTTGCAAATGTGTTGGTGGGTGCAAGCTGTGGCAGAACTACTTTTCTTTCGTTTTAGTAATCTTGAACAGCTCTTCGTGTCGTAATCCAATTTTGTGCTGAGCTGAAGAGTGACCAGCTCCTTGAGAGTTCTTCAGTCCCTTTGGAGGGTTGACATGTGCCATGTTTGCTAGGCCTTTCAGAAATGAAGGCATTCAGTCTGCACTTGTATCACATTGTCGTCCTGACCTGTGGTTAGAAGGGCTTTAGATAATCTGCTCTGACAGACACTTGGCATAGCTTTGCGTCCAAAATCTTCAGTGCCCCCAAATTTACCACTGTGGAGCAGAAAGGAAGAGAAGACGAAAAGACTGTTGAACAGAACCTCAAATTTATTATTAGCTCTTGACTATAGTTGGGATGTTGTTGGTTGGTTGGTTGGTTGGTGGGGAAGGGATGTTGAGACAGTCTCTGCTTCCAAGTCTGGTATTAAAGGTGAGTCCCACCATACCCTACCAGAAAGAGACATTTTAATCAAACACAATTTATCATCTCACAGGTATGTGTGCTCCTCAGTCCAGGAGGTTAGCCTTAGCTGTTTCATAATTTCAACAGCATCTTGAGTTTTCTGTCCCCAGATAAGCCACATCCCTGCCCCCTTGCAAGCCAATTTCAATTTGCTCAGAGGCGTTTTTGAAGCCTGCCAGTATGCCAGGAGGAAGGAAAGTGTTCTTAGATCCTGTGCACAGGTAGGTTCTCAGGGCAACGGAAAGGTGGACTCAAAGGTTGAGGTGGGATCTGTTTCTAAATACCTGTGGCAAGAGCTGCTGCCAGGTGGTCCGTTGAGCTTTGCACTGAAGAAAAACATTTGTACTATGAAATCATCCAAAACTAATCCCCTAACCAGGTGCTACTGTGAAGGACTTTTATTCAGTGGGTAGAAGTCAGAGTTAAACGTGGATGATAGACTGCAGAACAAGTATACAAATTGCTGTTTGCACCATCCATGACACTCCCCAGGCCATCTCTGCTTTAGTGTTTACAACTCACACGCCTTCGATTTAAACAGCAACACCTTCTGTCAAACTATTTTCAACATTGATTTTCTTTTTGGTAATAGCAATCTAAAGTCACAAAAAATTGGTGTGACTTTTTTAATTTTGCTATATGTGTTCTGCGTTTTGCCTGCATGTAGGCCTATGTCCCACTTGCATGCCTGGTGCCCACAGAGGCCAGTAGGATACACCCGATTCTCTGGAACTGGAGTTACAGGCAGTTGTGAGCTGCTATGTGTGTGCTGTGAATTCAACCTAGATCCCCTGGAAGACCAGCTTTTAGCTGCTGAACCATCTCTCCAGCCACTGAAGTTAACCTCCTGAAACCTTATTTTCTCAATTTTAAAATAGAAAAAATAATTCTGAAAACCTGAATAGAGATTTGAAGTGCATTCCTATAACAAAGGAAGTCCGCTGAGCTACTTAACAACTGCTTAAACTCTTGGTTGCCAGTGTGTTTGAATATTCCCTTACCCGGGCAGCAGTACTTGAGAGCTTTCACCTGGCACCTGGATCCTACTTTCCAGCGGCTCTGAAGAGTGTTTACAAAGCTCAGTAAATGCTCTATCAGCTGCAGGAAATGCAAGTCATTCTGGGAAGGGTGCATGAGTTCACGATGCAGGATGAAAGAGCCCCACTCCTCCAGCAGTTTCTTCTTCCAGCGAGTTTGGAGTTAGGAACGAGCTTCCCGAATTCAATGGAAATAAACGGTTCCATATGCAGCAGATTCTGAAATTAGATTAATCACACATTCTAAAACAAGTTTCATCTGTCTGCCTCCCACAAGATCTAAATCGCCATCCTCAGGTCACATGGCAGAAACACTAATATCTGACAGCCAGCCCAAAGTGGAGGACTTGACAGAAAAGGACAAGGAGCTGAGGCTCAGTAAGTCGAATTTAACTTCAGAACTGCTTGCGAAGGAGTGCTTGGAGAACTTACAGACCTTGCAGCCAGTGTGCTTGTGCCTGAATCCCAGCCCTGAGTTGGTGACCAGGCCCTTGGACAGTCCCTGACTGCAGCTCCTTCGTTTTTGTACTGAAGGTATTTACTGGGCATGGTAGCTCTGAGGATAAATGAGTGGGAAGTGCTTAGATCAGAGACCAGCCCCTTGGTATTCATACTCTGATCTGAAAGAAAGGCCCCTCCACAGAGGTCAAGTGTGTATACACTGCTGGTTTGGAGCTCAGATTTCTTAATGGTTTGTTTTTATTTTCATATACATGTATTTGTGCCACATGTATATGATGCCCTCAGAAGCCAGGAATGGTAGGAGCATCAAGCCCTCTTAACTGTTGAGTCATTCCTCCAATCCCCAAACTCCGTTTTATATACACTCATCTCAAAACCTTACTCCTGAAGCACCTATGTATGCAGTGAACAAGACAAGAGGAACTGGAGCAGAGCCCATAACTGGGTGCCATTGTGTTTTTTCTACTTTGTAAAAGTAACATAGACTTTTAAAAAGCCACAAGGATAAAGAAGCAGCTCCTTTAATTGGAATTTCTCAAACTTTGGCATATGTGAGAGGATCTCCTGTTGAAACATTTCTGGCATCAGTTGTGAGCAATTTAGTGGGTCTGGGTAGCATGTGAGAAACTGAATTGTTTACCATGCTTAGTCCAGGGACCAGACCTGAAGAATCATTGACTTTTTTTTCCTAATCAAAATAACCCTATGGACTTGGAACGATCTGTCTTGTTCATCCGATGCCATAGCAGTTACAAGGGATGGAATTGGTTTTGAATCAAATTGAGCAATTCATAAGTGGTTTTCCTATCTCCCCATTTGGAATGGTTATCAGCAAGAAGAGGCGCAAAAATGGTCAGTGTGTTGGCTTTCTCTCACTATAATGGAGGACATAAAGTACAAAGCTTTAGAGAGATTTTAGCTTGCACTTTGAAGAGTCAGTTCACCATCCTTTGGCCCCATCACTGAGGGTGGTTAAGCAGATATAGTGGGGGCTGTGTGTGGCTGAGGAGACTACTTCATGATGGCCGACAAGCAAAGAAAGGGATCTGGGGTACTGGTATCTCCTTTAAGGACACATGGTACACTTGTACCCCCCCTTAAGGACCTAACTTGATCCAACTTCTACAAGGTCCCACCTTTCAGGAGGACCATAGGCTGGCAATGAAGCCTTCAATATCTTGAGAGCTTTAGGATCCCAGCCATAACAGGATCCCTTGTTGTGGACAGCCATCTCTGGGTGGAAAGGATGAGAGGGGCGTGTTCCCTGGAGGATGGAAGATCTTTTTGCAGCGCCTCCCACCTCCCCAGCTGCTTCCCTGCCTACTTGGCACAGACATCTGCCAAGTGTGTCCTGACACATCCTGACATTGGCTCTCTTTGCCTTCCCACACTCGGGCCTGCTTCCGAGTTTCCTCCACAGCGTCAGTCTCACTGTGCTTGCCTGTCCCAGAAAGGCCCATGCTCTCGCCAGAGTGTCCTGTTGCAGGCAGGCTCTTTTCTGGCTAGGTTGTCCACACCCTCCTGTGCCTGCAGTAGTCCTGCTAGCCTGTGCAGCCCCAGCTCTCGTGGCCTCTCCTCCCTATCCTGTGCTCCCTCTTTCATGTCACTAACATGCATGTAACTTAATGTTTCATCTCCATGTCTAAGATTGACTAACCTTTATCTCAGCCCTCAGAAGCAATTGCCATATCTGGTACCAAGTAGGGGCTGTGGCCGTGGTTCCAAACCTTGTCTGTAAAGTAGAATCATTTGGTGAGTGTTCAAAACATCCAAAACCAGTTCACTCCAGACCAAACAACAGTTCTGAATTTTAGAGCATTTCAAGATTTTGGATTAGGGAGAGCTTACCTAGTTGAATCTGTGTAAATATTACAAAAATATCTTTAGCCGAACCACTTTTGTTAATGCCAAGCACTTCAGAAAATAAATGCTCAAAATATACCATAGAATGAGGGGTTGTCAAACAAAGGAATTTCTTACAGCGCTGAAGACTGAGAAGTCCCAAAGTCAGGGTGCCTTCAGGTGTGGCATGCTTCCTAATGAGTGGTACCTTGCAGTGGCCCCTTATGATAGGAGAAAGGACTTTGGCCTCTTTGGTAACTGACACTCCCCCCATTTGTGTGCGTGAGTGTGTGTGAGCACACGTGCACACATGTATCCATGTGGAGGCCAGAGGGTGATATTGTCTGCCTCAGTAGCTCTCAGCCTTAGGTATTCGGCAATCATCTCTCACTTGAACCCAGAGCTCGGCGGTTTGCCAAGTCTAGCCAGCTCGCTTGCTCCGGGGATTACAGGATAGCTGACACACCCGCCTGGTGTTTATATGGGTGCTAGGAAGTGAGTCTTCATGCTTGAGGAGCGAAGCTTCCCAGCTGAGCCTCTCTCTAGCCCTCTTCAGCTAATTCCATTCATGAGGTTCTGCCCTTGAATATGTTGAACATTTATTTTCTGAAGTGCTTGGCATTAACAAAAGTGGTTTGGCTAAAGATATCACTTCTCAAAGGCCTCTGTCCTCATACCAAAGTCCTGACCAGAAGACACTGTAAAAGATAACATTTTTTCTATCTCATAGAAATTAAATTTTAATAAAATGTGAACAATCAGATTATGATGAGGTTGATAGAGTAAAGGAGCCAGATGGATGGAGATTTTTTTCATTTTTTATTTTATTTTTTTAAAAAGAAGACACTATATTTTTAAAGATAACTTTTTTAAACTACTATTTGTTACATAAGACTGTTGCTGGCCATTTTTAAAGCGTCAGCCCTTTCAATTGGGAGTATTTCCGTTTGCAACTGCCTGCAGTATGTCATGTGGGCAGCAGGGGGAGCCATTGGAACATTTTCTGGTCTGACTAGGGGGCTAATTGTGACTATTGATGCTGAGGACAAACAGTGAGGAAATGCCAGACCAGCTGGGAAGCAGGGCAACCACATTAGGTCCTAAGCTAATGTGCCCTGGGCGCTAGCCTGCTCTAGAGACCAGTTCAAACCAGGATCCTCCCCCCTGTCACCAGGGAGCCCAGATGGTGGAGCCCTGCTTGGTAGGTTGTAGAGTTTCTGGGTAGGCTTGAGTACAAGTTATTGCTGGCAAGGGATGTGGTGCAAAATCCCCACATGGGATGCTGGGGCACAACTGGAGCAATTGGTTTGTTTTTGTTGTCTTATTTTATTTATTTTGAGACAAGCCTTGGCTATCCTGAAACTGATGCTGTAGACCAGGCTGGCCTTGAACTCACAAAGATCTGCCTGCTCCTGCCTCCCAAGAGCTGGGATTAAAGGTGTGTGCAATTTTGTATTTTTTTTGGTTGTTTGTTTGGTTTGGTTTTGGTTGTTTGTGGGGGTTTTTGTTTTTGTTTTTTTGTTTTGTTTTGTTTTGTTGTTTCAAGACAGGGTTTATCTGTGTAGCCCTGGCTGTCCTGGAACTTGTTCTGTAGACCAGGCTGGCCTCAAACCCAGAGACCCAACTGCCTCTGCCTCCCAAGTGCTGGTATTAAAGGCATGTGCCACCACCACCTGCTTCTCAGTAACTGTTTTAGGTGAGATGGTGATACACTTGCCCTTGAAACTACAGGGGCAGAGTGGCTTAGTGACAGGCCTTGCCCCTCTGCTGTCCTCTGTGCACTCCAGCCCTTCCACTCAGAGGCAACCCCTTAGCTGCCTCCTGGGCAGCAATGGCTGCATCTTACTGTGGGTGGGCACTGGACCACCTTTGGCATCTCAGACTGAGGCCTTTGCAGCCCCTCGTCAGCTTTGGACATCACTGTCTCCCAGTTTACAGATCTAGGCCCAGCCTCGAGCAAAGGCCTGCCACTTGGCCTTTAACCTTAAAAGTCCCTAACCTTAAAAGAAGTACTGTGTAGCTACACCTAAAAGCAGTCATCCAGCCTGAGGAGGGCCACATGGTGAGCTGTAGACAGGTCTGGTCTGGTCAGGATGTCTGGAGTATATAAGGACAGCAAATGTCAACAGAGACCCCATCCATCTATCACGACAAGGATGCCCAAGGAAACACACTGCCTACCCCTCGAGGAAAAGTCTACCACCAGCACCTTTGCCCCCTCACAAAGGAGCAGACTTTGCCCACAATAGATCCTAATAGCCTCACCTGCTCCTCAGCAAGCACAAGATCAATTTTCTGTCCCCTCTCACCTCCCCTTGGCAGCAGAACTCAGTTACCAAGCTCCGCTTCCTGTTCCCTCGGTAACCCTATTTGGTGAAATTAGAATTAAGAGTTTAATTCAATGTAGTGCAAGGCCCAATGAGATTAGCTTTATGGTTTCAGACCTGCGCTAGGAAACAACATCCTTATGTTCTCTATTCTTCTTCCTAAAATTGACATAGCCGAGGGGAAGGTGGGGGTGCAGTAGCCCTGGTCCTCTGCCCTCCTCCACTCAATGTGTGTGCTGGGATCGAAAATCCCATTTTCTGAAGCCTGACCTGGGTATCTTTTTACAAGATGAAGTTACTCTTGGACTCCTTTTCCATGCCGTGTAAAACAAGGTGGCAAACTGAGCCTGGGCACGGAGGACTGACATTCTTCAGTAACCTCTGCATGTAGGATCAAGTTTCCATGTGACATTTCATGTCATCTGCTGTCTGTGCTGTCCCTGAAGCAGACCTGTGGATGCCCAGTGACTCTGCTCAGAAAAGCCATATTCTCCTGACATTGTAGTTTTGGAATTCTATCTTTTTCTATTTGTTTGTTAGTTATATAAATTGTTATATACCTGTCGTTTGACACAAGATCTTTCTATACAGCTCTGGTTGACATAGCGGTCCTCTAAGCCCTGAGATTACAGACATGCATCATCATGCCAGCTTCTGCTTATATTGAGCAAGGGACACCACATTTTTTGTTCTGCACCCCAAAAATTGTATGATTAGTCCTATCTTCACTGTGACACTTACTGAGGAGGTCTTATTAATCTCACCTTCTAAAAATATTTTTATTTCCGATTATATGTGTGGGGGTCTGTATATGGTATATGCACAAGAGTGTGGGTACCGTTTTGAGGCCAGAAGAGGATTTGGGTTCCCACAGCTGGGTTTACAGCTGACCATGACACTGTCCTCTGATAGAGCAGCGTATTCCCTTGACGGCCCCCCATCCTTCGGGACTCCTAACCTCACCTTTAAAATGGGAAACAGAGCCAGGCTTGGTGTCACAAGTCTGTAATCCCAACAGTCATGGGGCCGAGGCAGGAGGATGGCAGGCTTGAGGCCAGCCTAAACCACACAGCAAGTTCTAGCACTACTTGCGTGACATATGAGACCCTGCCTATAAGAACCGGAAGCAGGTGAGCAGCGGGGGTCTGGAGCCCAGTGAGGGCCGCACAAACAGAAGGGCAGGGCTGGGATTGGAAGCAGGCTTCTTGCCTGTGACCTGCGCTCTGTGCCCTTCAGGACTCGGGTGCTTTCCCCTCTCCTCAGCTGCCTAACTACAGCCAGCCCTCTCTAAGTGAGGCGGGAATGCTAGGCATTCTAAGTTAAAGCACACCAGCGCTCCATTTCCACTTTTAATCAACAAGATAATTCCTTTAGCTAGGTAGTTTTGCATATCAAGTATTTATGTCCTGAAAACAGTTTCCTTAGCAAAATGTAACAAATTTTATCTATGGAACCTTGATAGTCTTCTTATACCCTCATACACTTTTAAAATGTCATTAGAGATGTCGACATGAAGAACATTTGCCCTGGAACAAAACTATATTTTTTCCCAAGATGTAGCAATTTAATAATGAAAAAAAATCCATGAAATATACATACTAGGTACTCATCAATAAATTAAATTAGATTGTGGATGTTAGGAGCCAATTATCATACACGAGATCTCCAATGGTTGAAATAATGAGGTCAAATTATTACTCTTGACATTCTCTATAGGCCATGATTATAAATTGCTAAAATGGTCTAATAGATTATAGAATCTTATGAGATTTGAAGTCCCCCTTAAAATATTCATTGTGTATTTGAAATTAGTTGTCTTGACTGATTTTAGTTATAATTCCATTATATGTTTACAAGACGAAAGAAGGTAGGGTGCCATGGAATTGAAAAGAAAATGTATTCTGCTTATGAAATAATAATTAAGATGTGGCACCATGAATAATGTTCTACAAATCTAGATTTGAACCCCATCTCATGACTTTCTAGCTTTGTGGCCTTCAGTGATGCAGGGTTCTGATAAGATAGTGCTTGAAGTAGGTTGTAGTGCCTGCGCTGTGGGAAGTAGGTTGTAGTGCCTGCGCTGTGGGAAGTAGGTTGTAGTGCCTGCGCTGTGGGAAGTAGGTTGTAGTGCCTGTGCTATGGGACAGTACGCGAGCCGGGAACTAAGCTGGAGACTTAAAAACACACACACACACACAGACAGACAGAGCCACGGGGACATGGGTCATTTTTGATACAAGAGTGCCAAGAATGCCCACTTTATTGTGCCCAGGGGCAGCTGATATAGGGCTCTGGCCATGCCCCAACTCTCAGGATCTTTCAGCTGCAGGCCTCACCAGAACCCTCCACAATCAGGGTCTTGTGCTCAGAGCAGCTGCAGGACGCTCAGAGTAGAGGAAACCAGGTTGTTTACAAGAAATTCAGGGTCTGGCGGTCTGCAGTCCCCAACAGTAGGTAACACGGTGACGGGTTCTTAGCAAACAAATCAGTGTTCTTATGATTTCCACTGCCTCTGAAGGGAAATTGAAGGCTTGGGAGATGCCACCTTTCTCCATTACTTCCCACGTACCAGCCTTCATTAGGCTGCAATGTTTTCTGCTGCATCAATTTGAAACATTATTAGTATATTGTCAGTGAAGTGCAGGCACATGTTAAATGCCCAGCCCTGTCTAAGTGGCAAAGGAGCCAGGGGCACCAAGTTTTTAGTACTTGCCACTTTCCATGGTGTAAATCCAATGCCAACCTACTCATGTGACTTCACTGAATGTGGAGTATACTAACTTCTCACAGTGGGAGCCAGTACCCTTGTATCATACTTTCAAATTAGGAGTGGGGAGATGGGTTCTATTTCTGGATCTGCTGCCCACCCCAGCCCCCCGCCCTCCCTTCCGTGACCCTGGGTAATTCAAGTTCCCTGAGCCTCAGCTTCTTTATCTGATGGAGATAGCGACACCTGTCTGGCATAGCTCCTAAATCTGATGCAACAATAAAACAAATATTAAAAAATCCTTTGAAGCCATGCAATCCAACAGAAGGGAGAGTGACATGTAGTATTGTCCATGCATGGGTGATGGCTGTAGGTGATTTTCTTAACCCACATTTTTTCTTTGCCTTTGACTATACAGCCAGGCCCTGTAGCCCCTGTTTCACTTACCTAATCTCTTCCTCCTTCTCTGTGACTGCTAGCTTACAGTGGTCACCTGAACAGTTAGACTGCGAAGTCTTTTTAGGTTTCGGGAGACAAAGGACAGCTCCTATTGCTTGACTTGTTTCAGGGCAGTAGAGTCTTCAGAAGCCTTCAAATGGTCCACCACACCCTGAGCATAGGAAACAACAGCCTGGTAACCGGATTATAATGTCTTCCTTTCAGAAGTGGCAGTGATTAGTCTCTGTGCCAATCACAAGATTATGCCTTCATTTTTTTTCTCTCTCTCACTTGAATACTCTTGGCCACGGCCACTTCTGCTGCAGTTGCCTTGAAGACATAGGACCGGTAGAAAATCCATTTTTCACACCACCTGGGTCTAGATCCCTGGTCATCCAGTCCTTTCTTTGATCTGGCAACATAATCCGGCTGTACCTCAGTCTCTCCATCTGTAAAATGGGGCTGATAGGACTTACCTCCTCAGCCTGTTGTGCAGTTAAAGGAGTTAACCTGTAGAATGTTCAGACGAGCATTCCACACGTGACAGACATTACTTGTTGACAGCTCTGTCTTCCGCTTCCATGAGTGCCTTCCTGCTGCGGTCTCCCACCGAGTCTGGCGTATCCTCAACAGTGACACATTCAAGTTAGTTTTCCCCTGTTCAGTTTGTAGAGAAGTAGCCACTTTTAGCTGTGTAGCAGTGTCACAAGATAGAAAGCAGGGCCTGTTATGTGTGAGGAGCTCCCAGGAACTGGTCTTCTTCTGTGGTCTTCCAGACTGGCACCAGCCTCCTAGTTCCCTTCCCTCACAAGCTGACCTTCCTGAGCACCTAAAAGGAGTAGTCAGAATAGGCCCACACGTGTTTCCAGGAAGGCACAAGTCCATGACTGAGTATAACAGAGAAAAATACAATATTTTAGCTACTTGGTCATAGCTGGGCAAATTGGTCATTTGCCCTTCCCTTTGCTGTCAACCTACCCCTGTATCCCTGAGGACCCCACTCCTGCTGCTGACATCATGAAGATGCCCGTGAGTCTCAGGCTGGGGTGCAATCACCTCCAAGGGGTGTGGTTAGCTCCATGAGATACAGCTTCTTCATGTTCCTTGGAGGGAAAACATTTAAGAGTGTGCTTCCAAGGCTCAGCTGCTCATCTAATAACAATAAAAATGACCTTAATGGTGTTCAATAGGGGATCAGTTAAACAGATTAGGGAACATCCATAGTACAGAGTACATGCTGCAGTCATTAAATTCAACAAGGTAGAACAATACTGTATTTCATTAATCCTTACACCACTCAAAGTCTCTATCATGCTGGGCTTTTTGTGGATGCTACAGTGGGGGTGATACTGTCAAGGATTTGGGAGCTCAAAAGTTAGTGCCCAATACCTCTTGTGCTAAAGTCACTCACGTGACTGGGAGCCAAAGTTGCATTTTTGTCCTGACTTGAAAGGGGAGAGAGATGACCCAGCATGCACCAGTCTCCTGGAACACCATTGGAAAGCTGAGCAGACGTGGCCAAGATGAAGGCTGCAGCCAGAATCCTAATTTCTGGTGGGCAGTGTAATTAAGAACTGGATGCCCCGAGTGGAGAGCAACCATGAGTCACTAGGCTGAGGCAGTGTCTAAGATTCCTTGTGAACTCCAGGTCAGCTGGTCAGAATGGTTCAAGGCTATTGCCAGCTGCCATCTGGTGGACTTAGCTGTCACTGTGGTACTGAACATCTAGGAAGCCAAAGAGTAGACGGAGGAGGAGAAATGGGGATCCTGAGCTGTGGAGCAGACAAAGCTTGGGAAGGGCAAGGTTATGAGCCTCAGAAGTGGCACAAGGCTAAACCAGTACCAGAAGAGGCATGACGTCATCTGAGGGAACATTTTCAAGTCCTTGTCCAGAAGGGAGTTGGCAGTCTTTGAGCTAAGGGGGAGACAGAAGTCACTCTGGAGTGGGTGACCCGTATCATAGATATAACTCTATGGCAGAGCAGGCAGGTCGCGTGGAGACTGATGGATTGAATTTACAACCTCACAACAAGGGACGCAGGAAACATTTTTCTGGCTTCTGGCTTTCTGCCTGAGACCCAAGAACAAGACTGAGGTGGCTCTGTCTGTCCCCACCAAGCTCACACTGCAAGGACATCTTGTTTTGTTTCTGTTGCTCTCGCAAAATAACACAACTTGTAGCCTATAAGCAACATGAATCAGGTGTCACAGTTCTGGAGGCCAGGATGTCTGAGGTTAGAGGCAGGCATGACTGGGTTCTGGTGAGTGCTTGCCTCTGGGTTGCAGGTGGCTGCCTTCGTTCTGCATCCATGCATGGAAAAAGAGGTAAAAGCGTCCCCTTGGCCCTCCATCTGTCTGATTCATGGGGATGCAGGCATATCCAGACAGCTTTCCCTCAGGTGTTGGGATTTCAGTGTGTGAACAGGGAAGGCACAGACATCCAGACTATATAGCAGGTAGTATGTTACCAGGCCGGGCTTGCTACCCTCATCACTGCTCTGAGCTACAGCCTCCCGGGAGTGCCTGTGGGCTGAGAAAGAATCACTTTATCTGGCACTAAATAGAACTAACAATGAAGCTCTGATCTGAGGTGTTGCAGATGGGCCTCAGTTGGAGCCAAGGCAAACACGGCTGCCCGGTTAGAGACAGACTTTGGGGAGTATAGACACGTGGGCTCAGGTTCATTGGTTATGAGTCTCAATTTGCTTTCTCTATGGCCGAGTATCCAGGAATAAGGACCACAATCTAGCCATTTACCTTCTGGCACCTGAACATCTGTGTGTGAGACGACCCTTAAATGGAGGGGCTTGCAAACCCTACACAACAAATCACCCACATACTTATGAGCAAAGAGCAGAAATAGTTTGTGATTTTCACGGCTCAGAAATTCAGAGCACAGCACAGGCAGGAAGGCTTGTCCCTGCTCTAGATTTTAGAGCGGAGAGACAACGGCTGGTGGCTGGAATGGTCTACAAAAGTGGCTCTCAACCTTCCTGAAGCCGCAACCCTTTAATACAGTCCCTCAGGCTGTGGTGACCTCCCCCCATAACCATAAAATTATTTTTGTTGCTACTTCGTAACTGTAATTTTGCTACTGTTATGAATCGTAATGTTAATATTTCCGTTTTCTGATGTTCTTAGACAGCCTGTGTGAAAAGGGTCAAGACCCACAGGTTGAGAACCAGCTGATCTATAAGCTCACCCACTCCTAAATCTGTAAGGATGCCAGCCATGGGCTGAAGGGACAGAACTCCAACAAACAGCCTACTGCGTGGTTGGGTTCTAAGGTCAAGGGTCTCAGGAAAAAAACCCAGGCAGAAGCTATATCCATTTCATAACTTAATGTGGAAGTCACATCGGATCACCTTTGTCCTGTTTGTGAGCCACACTTAAGGAGAGAAACAGAGTCCAGCTTTGGAAAAAGGGAGTCAAAACATTTTGAGACCTAATTTGAAATGATCAGCTGGTGGCACAAGGCTATAATCCCATCTAGGGAAGCAGAGGCAGGAGAATGATGAACTCAAAGCTTGCCAGGGCAACAGAGTAAGATCAAGGCCAGCCTTGACAATTTAGGAAAGATAACTATATAGATTTTAACAAATGGGGGATTGAAGTTTTTTTGCACCCCATCTTTCCTTTTCTCACCAAAACCAAGATGTTGAACTTGGGGGTGGATTTCTGCTGAAATGCCACACTGGCTTCTGCTCTCGCAATGTTAATCTGTTCCCAGCCTGAGTACATGGGAAGGAAGAAGCTGTATTCATTCAGGCTTCAGCCAACAGTGCTCAGAGATGAAGTGAGTGCAGCCTGGGGGTCAGGGTGAGGTCCTTAGCTGAGGGTGGTGGTGCTTGCCTGTAATCCCACACTGTTGAGACAGAAGCAGGCTGATTGATCTCTGAGTTCAAGGCCAGCCTGGTCTACAGAGTGAGTTCCAGGACAGCCACAGATATGTAGAGCTTTTGTCCTCCCCCCAAGAAACAACAAAAAATGGGAGAGGAAGGTCTTAATCTATAAATAAGGAGGAGCAATGGACATTATTAGGTGTTAGCATTCCACGAGGTAAATGAAATACCTGACACAGGCAACTTATAAAGAAAATAGGTTTATTCAGCTCCTAGTTGGGAGGTCTGTATTGGCTCAATTCAATGAGGACTCTATCTATCTATCTATCTATCTATCTATCTATCTATCTATC